>NW_026531197.1:0-65285 GCF_020745825.1 Agelaius phoeniceus | reverse complement strand
CCCAGGTGTCCCCAGGGGTCCCCAAACTGTCCCCAGGTGTCCCCAGAGTGTCCCCAGACCGTCTCCAGGTGTCCCCAGGGGTCCCCAAACTGTCCCCAGGTGTCCCCAGGTGTCCCCAGGTGTCCCCAGACCATCTCCAGGTGTCCCCAGGGGTCACCTGCCCCAAGAATTCCCAAAATTCCTGCACCCAACCCCTCCCCAGGTGTCCCCAGGTGTCCCCAGGTGTCCCCAAACCATCTCCAGGTGTCCCCAGTGGTCCTCAGAGTGTCCCCAGGTGTCCCCAAACCGTCTCCAGGTGTTCCCAAGGGTCACCTGCCCCAAGAATTCCCAAAATTCCTGCACCCAACCCCTCCCCAGGTGTCCCCAGGAGCTTTCCAGGTGTCCCCAGGTGTCCCCGGGTGTCCCCAAACCATCTCCAGGTGTCCCCAGGAGCTTTCCAGGTGTCCCCAGGTGTCCCCAGGTGTCCCCAGACCATCTCCAGGTGTCCCCAGGGGTCACCTGCCCCAAGAATTCCCAAATTTCCTGCATCCAGCCCCTCCCCAGGTGTCCCCAAACTGTGCCAGGAACTTTCCAGGTGTCCCCAGGGGTCCCCAGGTGTCCCCAGACCATCTCCAGGTGTCCCCAGGTGTCCCCAGACCGTCTCCAGGTGTCCCCAGGGGTCACCTGCCCCAAGAATTCCCAAAATTCCTGCACCCAGCCCCTCCCCAGGTGTCCCCAGGTGTCCCCAGGAGCTTTCCAGGTGTCCCCAGGTGTCCCCAAACCATCTCCAGGTGTCCCCAGGAGCCACCTGCCCCAAGAATTCCCAAAATTCCTGCATCCAACCCCTCCCCAGGTGTGTCCCACCTGCCCAGGTGTCACCGGGACATCTCCAGGTGGGTGGGGACGGGACAATTGAGGTGTCCAGGTGTCCCTGGGGCATCTCCAGGTGGGTGGGACAGGACAATCCCCATATCCAGGTGTGTCCCACCTGCCCAGGTGTCCCTGGGGCATCTCCAGGTGGGTGGGACAGGACAATTGAGGTGTCCAGGTGTGTCCCCAAACTGTCCCAGGTGTCACTGGAGCATCTCCAGGTGTTTGGGATGGGACAATTGAGGTGTCCAGGTGTGTCCCCAAACTGTCCCAGGTGTCCCTGGGGCATCTCCAGGTGGGTGGGACGGGACAATCCCCATATCCAGGTGTGTCCCACCTGCCCAGGTGTCACCGGGACATCTCCAGGTGGGTGGGACGGGACAATCCCCATATCCAGGTGTGTCCCACCTGCCCAGGTGTCACTGGGGCATCTCCAGGTGGGTGGGACGGGACAATTGAGGTGTCCAGGTGTGTCCCCAAACTGTCCCAGGTGTCACTGGGACATCTCCAGGTGGGTGGGACGGGACAATCCCCATATCCAGGTGTGTCCCACCTGCCCAGGTGTCCCTGGGGCATCTCCAGGTGGTTGGGATGGGGCAATTGAGGTGTCCAGGTGTGTCCCACCTGCCCAGGTGTCCCTGGGGCATCTCCAGGTGGGTGGGACGGGACAATCCCCATATCCAGGTGTGTCCCCAAACTGTCCCAGGTGTCCCTGGGGCATCTCCAGGTGGGTGGGATGGGACAATCCCCATATCCAGGTGTGTCCCACCTGTCCAGGTGTCCCTGAGGGATCTCCAGGTGGTTGGGATGGGACAATTGAGGTGTCCAGGTGTCCCTGAGGGATCTCCAGGTGGGTGGGACGGGACAATCCCCATATCCAGGTGTGTCCCACCTGCCCAGGTGTCCCTGGGGCATCTCCAGGTGGGTGGGACGGGACAATTTTGGTGTCCAGGTGTGTCCCACCTGCCCAGGTGTCACTGGGGCATCTCCAGGTGGGTGGGACAGGACAATCCCCATATCCAGGTGTCACTGGGGCATCTCCAGGTGGTTGGGATGGGACAATTGAGGTGTCCAGGTGTCCCCAAACTGTCCCAGGTGTCACTGGGGCATCTCCAGGTGGGTGGGACGGGACAATTGAGGTGTCCAGGTGTCCCTGGGGCATCTCCAGGTGGGTGGGACAGGACAATCCCCATATCCAGGTGTGTCCCACCTGCCCAGGTGTCCCTGGGGCATCTCCAGGTGTTTGGGATGGGGCAATTGAGGTGTCCAGGTGTGTCCCACCTGCCCAGGTGTCACTGGGGCATCTCCAGGTGGGTGGGACGGGACAATCCCCATATCCACGTGTCACTAGGGGGTTCCCAGGTGTCACTGGGGCATCTCCAGGTGGGTGGGATGGGATAATTGTGGTGTCCAGGTGTCCCTGGGGCATCTCCAGGTGTTTGGGATGGGACAATTTTGGTGTCCAGGTGTCCCTGGGGCATCTCCAGGTGGGTGGGACGGGACAATTGAGGTGTCCAGGTGTGTCCCACCTGCCCAGGTGTCACTGGGGCATCTCCAGGTGGTGGGGATGGGACAATTGAGGTGTCCAGGTGTCCCTGGGGCATCTCCAGGTGGGTGGGACAGGACAATCCCCATATCCAGGTGTGTCCCCAAACTGTCCCAGGTGTCACCGGGACATCTCCAGGTGGGTGGGATGGGACAATCCCCATATCCAGGTGTGTCCCACCTGCCCAGGTTGCACTTTGGGGGGCTGGGCCAGCTCTCGGACGGGGTCCTGGGCCTCGATGACTTCCTGAGGACGCGCGAGCGCCGCCTGTGGCCGGGCTACGACTACGTGGGGTGGCCACGCCCACCCGGGCCCCACCCCCACGTGGAGCTGGAGTTCGAGTTCCAGGAGCTCCGCACCTTCCACGCCATGCAGGTGCCCCAGGGCATGCTGGGAGGCCGGGGATTGTGGGATTGGAAAGCCATGGATGGACCAATGGGTGGCCACCAGGTCAGGTCCATCTTGGGGTCGGGGATGTTCTTCTGGAGAACGTCAGGATTGGTCACCTTGGCCCAGGGCATCATGGGATGATGGGAAATGGAAGTTCTGGGAGATTTGGGATGGCGGGAATTGTGGGATTGGAAAACCATGGATGGACCAATGGGTGGCCACCAGGCCAAGTCCATCTTGGGGTCAGGGATGTCCCTCTGGATTGGTCACCTTGCCCCATGGCATCATGGGAAGGTGGGAAATGGAAGACCTGGGAGATTTGGGACGCTGGGGATTGTGGGATTGGTCAGTTGTGGATGGACCAATGGGTGGCCACCAGGCCAAGTCCATCTTGGGGTCGGGGATGTTCTTCTGGAGAACTTCAGGATTGGTCACCTTGCCCCAGGGCATCATGGGATGGTGGGAAATGGGTGTCCCAAGGGTGTCTTGGAGGACTGGACACTGGGAATTGTGGGATTGGTCAGCTATGGATGGACCAATGGGTGGCCACCAGGTCAGGCCCATCTTGAGGTCGGGGATGTTCTTCTGGAGAACGTCAGGATTGGTCACCTTGGCCCAGGGCATCATGGGAAGGTGGGAAATGGAAGATGTGGGATATGTGGGGCGCTGGGAATTATGGGATTGGTCAGCCATGGATGGACCAATGGGTGGGCACCAGGTCAGGCCCAGCTTGGGGTCAGGGATGTTCTTCTGGAGAATGTCAGGATTGGTCACCTTGCCCCAGGGCATCATGGGATGGTGGGAAATGGAAGTTCTGGGAGATTTGGGATACCAGGAATTATGGGATTGGTCAGTTGTGGATGGACCAATGGGGGGCCACCAGGTCAGGCCCATCCTGGGGTCAGGGGTGTTCTTCTGGAGAACGTCAGGATTGGTCACCTTGCCCCAGGGCATCATGGGAAGGTGGGAAATGGAAGACGTGGGACGCTGGGGATTGTGGGATTGGTCAGCCATGGATGGACCAATGGGTGGCCACCAGGTCAGGCCCAGCTTGGGGTCAGGGATGTTCTTCTGGAGAACTTCAGGATTGGTCACCTTGCCCCAGGGCATCATGGGATGGTGGGAAATGGGTGTCCCAAGGGTGTCTTGGAGGACTGGACACTGGGAATTGTGGGATTGGTCAGCTATGGATGGACCAATGGGTGGCCACCAGGTCAGGCCCATCTTGAGGTCGGGGATGTTCTTCTGGAGAACTTCAGGATTGGTCACCTTGCCCCAGGGCATCATGGGATGGTGGGAAATGGAAGAAATGGAAGATTTAGGATGCTGGGGATTGTGGGATTGGTCAGCCATGGATGGACCAATGGGTGGCCACCAGGTCAGGCCCATCCTGGGGTCGGGGATGTTCTTCTGGAGAACGTCAGGATTGGTCACCTTGCCCCAGGGCATCATGGGAAGGTGGGAAATGGAAGACGTGGGACGCTGGGGATTGTGGGATTGGAAAGCCATGGATGGACCAATGGGTGGCCACCAGGTCAGGCCCAGCTCGGGGTCAGGGATGTTCTTCTGGAGAACTTCAGGATTGGTCACCTTGCCCCAGGGCATCATGGGAAGGTGGGAAATGGAAGACGTGGGATGCTGGGGATTGTGGGATTGGTCAGCTATGGATGGACCAATGGGTGGCCACCAGGTCAGGCCCAGCCTGGGGTCAGGGATGTTCTTCTGGAGAACGTCAGGATTGGTCACCTTGCCCCAGGGCATCATGGGATGGTGGGGATTGTGGGATTGGAAAGCCATGGATGGACCAATGGGTGGCCACCAGGCCAAGTCCATCTTGGGGTCGGGGGTGTTCTTCTGGAGAACGTCAGGATTGGCCACCTTGCCCCAGAGCATCATGGGATGTCCCGTCACCGCCCCCTCCCAGGTCCACTGCAACAACCTCCACACGCGCGGCGTCGGAATCTTCCGGGCGGCCGAGTGTCGCTTCAAGAAGGTCCTGGCCACGGCCTGGGAGCCCCTGGTGGTCACCCACAGCCTGGCCGGGGCCACCAAGGACCCCAGCGCCCCGCTCGGTCACCGTCCCCTTGGGCGGGCGCCGCGCCCGCTTCATCCAGTGCCGCTTCTTCTTCGGCGCCGAGTGGATGCTCTTCAGCGAGGTGTCCTTCGTCTCAGGTGGGGTGGTGGGGTCAACGGTTGGGTCATGGGGTCAACGGTTGGGTGTTGGGGTCAATGGTTGGGTGTTGGGGTCAATGGTTGGGTCATGGGGTCATTGGTTGGGTGTTGGGGTCAAGGGTTGGGTGTTGGGGTCATCCATTGGGTGTTGAGGTCAATGGTCGGATCATGGGGTCATCCATTGGGTGTTGGGGTCAACGGTTGGGTCATGGGGGTCAACGGTTGGGTGTCGGGGTCAATGGGGTCAACGGTTGGGTGTTGGGGTCAACGGTTGGGTGTTGGGGTCATCCATTGGGTCATGGGGTCAACGGTTGGGTCATGGGGTCATCCATTGGGTGTTGGGGTCAACGGTTGGGTCATGAGGTCAACGGTTGGGTATTGGGGTCATCCATTGGGTGTTGGGGTCCGTGGTTGGGTCATGGGGTCAACGGTTGGGTGTTGGGGTCAATGGTTGGGTGTTGGGGTCATTCATTGGGTCATGAGGTCAACAGTTGGATCATGGGGTCAACCATTGGGTGTTGGGGTCAATGGTTGGGTCATGGGGTCATCCATTGGGTGTTGGGGTCAATGGTTGGGTGATGACATCATTGGTTGACTGCTGAGGTCATCATCGATCAATGACGTCATCGATTTCACGGTAACGCCTTTGATCGTTCATGGTGCTATTGCCGATGATGTCATCGGCTGTTGATGACATCATTGACCGTTGATGACGTCATCAATGACCGTCCCCGCCCCCAGAGGTGCTGGACGACCCCATGGGTGCCAGCGGGTGGCCCCCGACCCCTGACCCCTCCTCCGCCATCTTGGAAAACGCCCGCGACGGGGGCGGGGCCACCAATGTCACCGGCTTGGGTAGGCGGGGCTTAGATGGGTGTGGTTTAAATGGGAGGGGCTTAATATGGGAGATTGAGTGGGTGGGGCTTAATTGGGATGGGATTTAGTGGGTGGGGTTTAACTGGGAAGGGAATTTAGTGGGTGTGGCTTAACTGGGAGGGGCTTGGGTGGGTGGGGCTTAACTGGGACTGGATTTAGTGGGTGGGGCTTAATTGGGATGGGATTTAGTGGGTGGGGCTTAACTGGGAGGGGCTTAATATGGGAGATTAAGTGGGTGGGGCTTAATTGGGAGGGGCTTAAAGGGGTGGGGTTTAATCGGGCGTGGCTTAATGGGGTGTGGCTTAACTGAGGGTTAAATGGGTGGGGTTTAATTGGGAGTGGCCTAATGGGGTGTGGCTTAGCCGATGGTTAAATGGGTGGGGTTTTAATTGGGCGGGGCTTAATGGGGGTGTGGCTTAACTGAGGGTTACATGGGTGGGGTTTAATTGGGCGTGGCCTAATGGGGTGTGGCTTAACTGAGGGTTAAGTGGGTGGGATTTAATTGGGCGGGGTGTAGAATAACGACCATGTAAATGGGCGGGGCTTAATTTGGCAAGGTTCTAGGGGGTGGGAATTAAACGGGCGTGGCTTATCCGAGGTGGGCGTGGCCACCACGCCTCCCTCTCCTCCCAGCAGCCCCCGGGGTCCCGCCCGTGGCCCAGGGCGAGGCGGGGCAGCCGCCGGCGCTGCTGGGGTGCCTGGGCGCCATCATCGTCCTCCTCCTGCTCGCCATCGTCATCCTCGTCCTGCGGCGTGGAGGGGCCGGGCCAATGGGCAAGGTCACTGGGAGGGACTGGGATCAAACTGGGAGGGACTGGGAGGACTGGGAGGGACTGGGAAGGACTGGGAGGGATTGGGAGGGGATTGGGAGGGACTGGGAGGGACTGGGAGGGATTGGGAGGAACTGGGAGGGACTGGGAGGGGATTGGGAGGGACTGGGAGGGACTGGGAGGGATTAAAGGGGGACTGGGAGGAAATTGGGAAGGACTGGGATGGACTGGGAGGGATTGGGACGGGGTTGGGAGGGATTGGGAGGGACTGGGAGGGACTGGGGGGGACTGGGAGGGACTGGGAGGGACTGGGATCAAACTGGGATGGACTGGGAGGGACTGGGATCAAACTGGGAGGGACTGGGAGGGAACTTGGGGAACTGGGAGGGATTGGGAGGGGATTGGGAGGGACTGGGAGGGATTGGGAGGGGCTGGACTGGTTTTTACTGGTCTGTGCTGGTTCTAATTGCTCAGAACTGGTTCTAACTGGTTTTTAATGGTCTGAACCAGTTCTAACAGCCCTAAATTGGGGCTGAACTGGTTCCTACTGCCCTGAACTGGTTCCTACTGCTCTGGACTGGTTCTAACTGGTCTGAACTGGTTCTAATGGGCTCTAACTGGTTCTTACTGGTTTTTACTATTTTTTACTGGTTTTTACTGGTTTTTACCGGTTTTTCCCGGTTGTCAGGGCCGCGGGGCGGAGGCGGCGCTGCGGGTGCAGCTCTCGGGGGACACCGGGGTCAGAACTGGGGGGTTGAACCAGTTCTAACTGGTCCGAACTGGCTCTAATGGGCTCTAACTGGTTCTAACTGGTTTTTACTATTTTTTACTGGTTTTTACTGGTTTTTACCGGTTTTTCCCGGTTGTCAGGGCCGCGGGGCGGAGGCGGCGCTGCGGGTGCAGCTCTCGGGGGACACCGTGGTCATCAACAACGCCACGGGAGGGGGACCCCGCTACGAGAGGATCGGAACCGGAAGTGGAACCGGAACCGGAAGTGGGATCGGACCCGGAAGTGGAACCGGAAGCGGAAGTGGGGAGTACCAGGAACCCACCCGGGCCCGGCCCCGACTGGCACCGGTGCCCCCCGGGGCTGGTGAGAGAGGGGAAAATGGGGAAAAAATGGGGGAAAATGGAAAAAAATGGGGAAAAAGGGGAAAAATGGGGAAAAAATGGGGAAAAAGGGGAAAATGGGAAAAGAAAAAAGGGAAAAATGGGGGAAGAGGGGGGAAGAAAGAGGAGAACAAAAACGGGAAAAAAAGGGAAAAGAAAATAGGGAGAAAAGGGGGAAAATGGGGGAAAATGGGGACAAAATAGGGTAAAAATGGGGAAAAGAAAAAAGGGGAAGAGGGGGGAAAAAAGAGGAGAGCAAAAAAGGGAAAAAAGGGGAAAAAAGGGGGAAAACGGGGGAAAGATAAAAGGAAAAAAGGGGGAAAATGGAGGAGGAAAGGGAAAAAATGGGGGGAAAGAAAAAAGGAAAAAAAGGGGAAAGAAAGTGAAAAAGAGGGGGGAAAAAAGGAGGAAAAGGGAGGGGAAAAAGGAGGGAGGGAGGATTTTTTTCCCCCCAGTTTTATTTTTGTCTGAAATCTGCAAAAAAACTCAGTCCGGGAATGAGGAAAAGGCTCAAAATTGGCCCAAAAAATCCCTCGGGAATGGAAGAGGAGGAGGAACCCCCACCCCCTCTCTGACCACGCCCCTCTCTGGCCACACCCCCCCAGCCAACCCGGCCTATCGGCTTCTTCTGGCCACCTACGCCCAGCCAATAGGAGGCCTCGCCTTGGCCCCGCCCAATGCTGCCAAGCCAATCAACACCGACGGTAAGGGTGAGGCTCAAGGAAGGCCACGCCCACTTTGGCCACACCCACCATGACCTCACCTGTGCCCCTCCCACCTGCACAGGTGAGCCCGAGGTGGGGGCGGGGGCTTACGCCGAGGCTGACGTCACCGGAGGCTCCGCCTACGCCCTGGCTGGCCCCGCCCACAGCCCCGCCCATGGCCCCGCCCTCCCCACCTTCCCTCGGGACCGCCTCCGCTTCCGGGAGAAGCTGGGGGAGGGGCAGTTCGGAGAGGTAAGCCACGCCCCCGGTATCAAGCCACGCCCCCACAATGAGACCACACCCATTATGTCTTAGACACGCCCCTAAAGGGTTTTAGCCCCGCCTCTAAATTATTTGCCACATCCCTGTGTGGTTTAGCCCCGCCCCTTAGCAAGGCCACGCCCACTATGGATTAACCGCGTCCCTTATTGAATTGGCTCCGCCTCTTTTTAATGCTCCACCCCATTAATTTGGCCACACCCACCCCATTTGAAGCCATGCCCACATTCACATATTTGTCCCCACCCACATTGAGGCCCCGCCCCTTGTGTCTTAGCCCCGCCCCATTTCTGAACACCCACCCATTTCTATCGGCCGCACCCTCGAGCGTTTGGCCACGCCCCCTTTCATTTGGCCCCACCCCCAGGTGCTGCTGTGTGAGGTCATCGCCCCCCACACCCTGGGCCTGGCCCCGCCCCCCGGCTCAAGCCCCGCCCCCTCGGGCACGGAGCGCCCCCAGCTGGTGGCGGTGAAGGTGCTGAGGCCGGACGCCACCAAAAACGCCCGGTAGGGAAACTGGGATGGACTGGGAGGGACTGGGAGGGATTGGGAATGGACTGGGAGGGACTGGCGGGTACTGGGATGGACTGGGGGCGACTGGGGGGGATTGGGAATGGACTGGGAATGAACTGGGAGGGACTGGGAGAGGGGTTTGGGGCAAGAAATGGGGGAAAATTGGGAAAAATTTGGATTTTGGAGGGAGAATTGATGGGAAATGGGGATTTGGGGATACTGGGATGCACTGGGAGGGACTGGGAGGAGTCAGGAGGGTACTGGAGGGTGGCCAAAGGGACCCAGGTGTGCCCAGGGCATCCCCAGGTGTGCCCAGAACATCCCCAGGTGTGTCCAGGTGTGCCCAGGTGTACCCAGAACATCCCCAGGTGTGCCCAGGGTGTGCCCAGGGCATCCCCAGGTGTGCCCAGAGCATCCCCAGGTGTACCCAGGGCATCCCCAGAGCATCCCCAGGTGTGCCCAGAGCATCCCCAGGTGTGCCCAGAGCATCCCCAGGTGTGCCCAGGTACTGCCCAGGTGTACCCAGGTGTGCCCAGAGCATCCCCAGAGCATCCCCAGGTGTGCCCAGGTCATGCCCAGGTGTACCCAGAGCATCCCCAGGTGTACCCAGGTGTGCCCAGGGCATCCCCAGGTGTGCCCAGGTGTACCCAGGTGTGCCCAGGTCATCCCCAGGTGTACCCAGAGCATCCCCAGAGCATCCCCAGGTGTACCCAGAGCATCCCCAGGTGTGCCCAGGTGCCCCCAGGCACCCTCACCTGGCACTGGGGCGTGCCCAGGTGTGCCCAGGAGCACCCAGGGCATCCCCAGGTGTGCCCAGGGCATCCCCAGGTGTGTCCAGGTCATGCCCAGGTGTGCCCAGAGCATCCCCAGGTGTGCCCAGGTGTACCCAGGTGTGCCCAGAGCATCCCCAGGTGTACCCAGAGCATCCCCAGGTGTGCCCAGGTGCCCCCAGGTGCCCCCAGGTGCCCTCACCTGTCCCCCCGGCCGCGCCCAGGCGCGATTTCCTGCAGGAGGCGCGGGCGCTGTGGCGGCTGCGGGACCCCAACATCGTGCGGCTGCTGGGCGTGTGCGGGGGGTCCGGGCCCCTGTGCATCGTCACCGAGTACATGGAGCACGGAGACCTCCACCAGTTCCTGGGCGGGGCCCGGGGACACGCCCTCAGGTGGGGACACGCCCACATACACACACACCTGGCCGGGCCACGCCCGCTGTGGCCGCACCCATTCCGAGTTGGGTTTTCTGTAATTTTGGGGGTTCTGGCCCTTTAAGAGAAGCCACTCTGTAATTAAGCCACGCCCATCACTCAAGAAAGGGCCACGCCCACATCCTCACACACCTGGCTGGGCCACGCTCACTACAGCCACACCCACTTCAAATCATTTTGTGTTGTCATTTTTGGGGTTCTGGCCCTTTAAGAGAAGCCACGCCCATCACTAAGAAAAGGCCACGCCCACATACACACACACCTGGCCAGGCCACGCCCGCTGTGGCCGCACCCATTCCGAGTTGGGTTTTCTGTAATTTTGGGGGTTCTGGCCCTTTAAGAGAAGCCCTGATAGAATTAAGCCACGCCCACCACGAAGGAAAGGACACGCCCACATACACACACACCTGGCCAGGCCACGCCCGCTGTGGCCGCGCCCATTCCGAGTTGGGTTTTCTGTAATTTCGGGGGTTCTGGCCCTTTAAGAGAAGCCCTGACAGATTAAAGCCACGCCCACCACGAAGAAAAGGCCACGCCCACATTCCCCTCACACCTGGCCGGGCCACGCCCGCGGCGGCCGCGCCCAGTTCAAATCATTTTGTGTTGTCATTTTTGGGGTTCTGGCCCTTTAAGAGAAGCCACTCCATAATTAAGCCACGCCCATCACGAAGAAAAGGACACGCCCACATCCCCTCACACCTGGGTGGGCCACGCCCACTCCAAATGCAGAAAAATCCGATTTTTGGGGGGAAAAAAGCAATTTTTTTGGGGAAAAACCCCTATTTTTTGGGGGGAGAAAAAGCTGAGAATAACCCCAGAAAAATCGCATTTTTTTGAGGAAAAAAACCGCAAAAAATCCCAGAAAAATCAGATTTTTTTGGGGAAAAAACCGCAAAAAATCCCAGAAAAATCACATTTTTTTGAGGAAAAAAACCACAAATAATCGTAGAAAATCAGATTTTTTGGGGGAAAAAAGCCATTTTTTGGGGGGAAAAAATTACAAAAAATCCCCGAAAAATCAGATTTTTTTGGGAAAAAACCACAAAAAATCCCCGAAAAATCGGATTTTTTTGGGGAAAAAAGACATTTTTTTGAGGAAAAAAACGCAAAAAATCCCCGAAAAATCAGATTTTTTTAGGGAAAAAACCACAAAAAATTGCAGAAAAATCAGATTTTTTGGGGGAAAAAAGCCATTTTTTTGGGGAAAAAAATGCAAAAAATCCCAGAAAAATCAGATTTTTTTGGTAAAAAAACCGCAAAAAATCCCAGAAAAATCAGATTTTTTTGGGGAAAAAAAAAGCCATTTTTTTGGGGAAAAAAACCACAAAAAATCCTAGAAAAATCAGATTTTTTTGGGAAAAAGAGCCATTTTTTGGGGAAAAAAAGCCATTTTTTTGGATTAAAAAACCACAAAAAATCCCTGAAAAATCGCATTTTTTTGGGAAAAAAACCACCAAAAATCCCCAAAAAATCAGATTTTTTTGGGGAAAAACCCAAATTTTTTTACAAAACCCCTAAAACCCAAATTTCCCCCACCCAGCCTGGCCACGCTGGTCCAGTTGGGCGCCCAGATCGCGTCTGGGATGCGTTTCCTGAGCGCCCGGAACTTCGTGCACCGGGACCTGGCCACCAGGAACTGCCTGGTGGGGCCGGGGCTGCGCGTCAAAGTGGCCGATTTTGGGATGAGCCGGAGCCTCTACGGCACCGAGTACTGCCGGGTGCGCGGCCGGGCGCTGCTGCCCATCCGCTGGATGGCCTGGGAGAGCATCCTCTGGGTGAGCTTTGGGGAAAAAATGGGAGATTTTGGGAAAAAACCCGAAAAAAATGGGAAAAAATTCGAATTTTTGGCGAAAAAATGGGGTTTTTTGGGTAAAAAATGGGGTTTTTTTGGCGAAAAATGGGGTTTTTTTGGTGGGGAAAATGGGATTTTTTGGGGGGAATGGGAAAGGAATTGGGGGAAATTGAGGTTTTTGGAGAAGGAATGGATTTAGGAGGGAAAATTGGGGAAAAAATGGAAAAAATTGGGATTTTTGGGAAAAAACGGGAAAAAATTGGGATTTTTGGTGGGGAAATGGGGTTTTTTTGGGGGGGAATGGGAAAGGAATTGGTGGAAATTGAGGTTTTTGGAGAAGGAATGGATTTAGGAGGGAAAATTGGGGAAAAAATGGAAAAAATTGGGATTTTTGGCAAAAAAACGGGAAAAAAATTGGGAATTTTGGGGGAAAATTGGGGAAGGATGGGAAGAAAATGGAGGGGAATTGGATTTTGGGGGGAAAGTTGGAAGGAGAATGGGATTTGGGGAAGAAAATGGTGGGAAAATGGGAAAAATTGGGGAAAATTGGGGAAAATGGGGGAAAAAATGGTGAAAAAATGAGAAAAACCTGGAAAGCAAAAAGGGGAAAAATGGGGGAAAATTCATCGAGAAATTTGGGTTTTGGAAGGAAAAATGGGAGGAAGAATTGGGGTCTTGGAGGGTGAATTGGATTTTAGGGGAAAAAAGGGGAAATTTGGGGTTTTGGGGGAAGTTTGGGGGGAAATTGGGATTTTGGGATGAGCCGGAGCCTCTACGGCACCGAGTACTGCCGGGTGCGCGGCCGGGCGCTGCTGCCCATCCGCTGGATGGCCTGGGAGAGCATCCTCTGGGTGAGCTTTGGGGAAAAAATGGGAGATTTTGGGAAAAAACCCGAAAAAAATGGGAAAAAATTCGAATTTTTGGCGAAAAAATGGGGTTTTTTGGGTAAAAAATGGGGTTTTTTTGGCGAAAAATGGGGTTTTTTTGGTGGGGAAAATGGGATTTTTTGGGGGGAATGGGAAAGGAATTGGGGGAAATTGAGGTTTTTGGAGAAGGAATGGATTTAGGAGGGAAAATTGGGGAAAAAATGGAAAAAATTGGGATTTTTGGGAAAAAACGGGAAAAAATTGGGATTTTTGGTGGGGAAATGGGGTTTTTTTGGGGGGGAATGGGAAAGGAATTGGTGGAAATTGAGGTTTTTGGAGAAGGAATGGATTTAGGAGGGAAAATTGGGGAAAAAATGGAAAAAATTGGGATTTTTGGCAAAAAAACGGGAAAAAAATTGGGAATTTTGGGGGAAAATTGGGGAAGGATGGGAAGAAAATGGAGGGGAATTGGATTTTGGGGGGAAAGTTGGAAGGAGAATGGGATTTGGGGAAGAAAATGGTGGGAAAATGGGAAAAATTGGGGAAAATTGGGGAAAATGGGGGAAAAAATGGTGAAAAAATGAGAAAAACCTGGAAAGCAAAAAGGGGAAAAATGGGGGAAAATTCATCGAGAAATTTGGGTTTTGGAAGGAAAAATGGGAGGAAGAATTGGGGTCTTGGAGGGTGAATTGGATTTTAGGGGAAAAAAGGGGAAATTTGGGGTTTTGGGGGAAGTTTGGGGGGAAATTGGGATTTTGGGATGAGCCGGAGCCTCTACGGCACCGAGTACTGCCGGGTGCGCGGCCGGGCGCTGCTGCCCATCCGCTGGATGGCCTGGGAGAGCATCCTCTGGGTGAGCTTTGGGGAGAAAATGGGAGATTTTGGGAAAAAATTGAAAAAAAATGGGATTTTTTGGCGAAAAAATGGGGTTTTTTGGGTTAAAAATGGGGTTTTTTTGGTGGAAAATGGAGTTTTTTTGGGAGGAATGGGAAAGGAATTGGGGGAAATTGAGGTTTTTGGAGAAGGAATGGATTTAGGAGGGAAAATTGGGGAAAAAGTGGGGTTTTTTGGGAAAAAATGGGAAAAATGGGGAAAATGGTGAAAAAATGGGATTTTTGGGGGAAATGGAAAAAATTTGGGTTTTTTGGGATAAAAAATTGGGAAAGAATTTGGGAAATAATCAGGATTTTGGGGCTAATGGAAAAAAATGGGATTTTTTGGGGGAAAAAAGTGGGAAAAAAGGGGAGGAATGGGAAAAATTGGGATTTTTGGGAAAAAACGGGAAAAAATTGGGATTTTTTGGGGACAACCAGGGAAAGATGGGAAGAAAATGGAGGGGAATTGGATTTTGGGGGAAATTGGAAGGAGAAGGGGATTTGGGGGAGGAAATGGTGGAAAAATGGGAAAAATTGGGGAAAATGTTGAAAAATTGGGAAAATGGGGAAAAATTGGGAAAATGGTGAAAAATGGGGAAAATGGTGAAAAAATGAGAAAAACCTGGAAAGCAAAAAGGGGAAAAATGGGGGAAAATTCATAGAGAAATTTGGGTTTTGGAAGGAAAAATGGGAGGAAGAATTGGGGGGTTTGGGGGGTGAATTGGATTTTAGGGGAAAAAAGGGGAAATTTGGGGGAAATTGGGATTTTGGGATGAGCCGGAGCCTCTACGGCACCGAGTACTGCCGGGGTGCGCGGCCGGGCGCTGCTGCCCATCCGCTGGATGGCCTGGGAGAGCATCCTCTGGGTGAGCTTTGGGGAAAAAATGGGAGATTTTGGGAAAAAATTGAAAAAAAATGGGATTTTTTGGCGAAAAAAATGGGATTTTTTTGGTGAAAAAATGGGGTTTTTTTGGTGGAAAATGGAGTTTTTTGGGGGGAATGGGAAAGGAATTGGGGGAAATTGGGGTTTTTGGAGAAGGAATGGATTTAGGAGGGAAAATTGGGGAAAAAATGAGAAAAATTGGGATTTTTGGGAAAAAACGGGAAAAAATTGGGATTTTTGGCGAAAAAAATGGGATTTTTGGTGGGGAAATGGGGGTTTTTTGGGAGGAATGGGAAAGGAATTGGGGGAAATTGAGGTTTTTGGAGAAGGAATGGATTTAGGAGGAAAAATTGGGTGGAAATTGGATTTTTGGGTAAAAAATGGGAATTTTTGGCGAAAAATGGGAATTTTTGGTGGGGAAAATGGGATTTTTTGGGGGGAATGGGAAAGGAATTGGTGGAAATTGAGGTTTTTGGAGAAGGAATGGATTTAGGAGGGAAAATTGGGGTTTTGGGGAAAAAATGGGAAAAAATTGGGATTTTTGGCGAAAAATGGGAATTTTTGGGTAAAAAATGGGATTTTTTTTTGGGTGAAAATTGGAAAAAAATTGGATTTTTTTTTGGAAAAAAAAAATGGATTTTTGGGGGGGCAAAAAATTGCAAAATTATTGGGATTATTTGGGAAAAAAATTGAGGGTTTGGGGGAAAATTGAAAACAAGGAAAAAATGGGGGAAATTTCCAACTTTGGGATTCCAGGGCACGTTGAGCCCAGCCAGCTCCTGAAACCCCAAATTTCCACTTTCCAACTTCCTAAAAACTCCCAAAAACTCCCCAAAAATTCCCAAAAAATTCCCCAAAAATCCTCAACATTCCCCAAAATTCCCAAAATTTGGGATTTTAGGGAACTTTCAGCCCAGCCGGTGACGCTGTGGGAGCTCCCAAAACCCCAAATTTCCACTTCCTGACTTCCTAAAAACGCCTAAAAACTCAAAAAAATTCCCAAAAATTCCAAAAAAATTCCCAAAAAATTCCCAAAAAACTTCCCCAAAATTCCCGAAATTCCAAAAATTTGGGATTTTAGGGAACTTTCAGCCCAGCCAGCGACGCCTGGGCCTTCGGGGGTGACGCTGTGGGAGCTCCTGAAACCCCAAATTTGGACTTCCCGACTTCCCGAAAACGCCTAAAAACTCCCAAAAAATTCCCCAAAAATCCCCCAAAAATCCCCAAAAATTCCCAAAATCCCCAAAATTTGGGATTTTAGGGAACTTTCAGCCCGGCCAGCGACGCCTGGGCCTTCGGGGTGACGCTCCTAAAACCCCAAATTTCCACTTTCCGACGCCCCAAAAACGCCTGAAAACTCCAAAAAAATTCCCAAAAAATTCCCAAAAAATCCCCACATTCCCAAAATTTGGGATTTTAGGGAACGTTCAGCCCGGCCAGCGACGCCTGGGCCTTTGGGGTGACGCTGTGGGAGCTCCTGAAACCCCAAATTTCCACTTTCCGACGCCCCAAAAACGCCTAAAAACCCCCAAAAAAATCCCAAAAAATTCCCAAAAATTCCCAAAATTCCCCAAATTTGGGATTTTAGGGCACGTTCAGCCCGGCCAGCGACGCCTGGGCCTTCGGGGTGACGCTGTGGGAGCTCCTGAAACCCCAAATTTCCACTTTCCGACGCCCCAAAAACGCCTAAAAACTCCAAAAAAATTCCCAAAAAATTCCCAAAAATTCCCAAAATTCCCCAAATTTGGGATTTTAGGGAACTTTCAGCCCGGCCAGCGACGCCTGGGCCTTCGGGGTGACGCTGTGGGAGGTTCTGACGCGCTGCCGGGAGCAGCCGTACGGGGCCCTGAGCGACGAGCAGGTGATCGCCAACGCCGGGCACCACTTCCAGAACCGCGGGCAGCAGGTGGGACTGGGAGGGACTGGGAGGGACTGGGAGGGGATTGGGAGGGACTGGGAGGGACTGGGAGGGGATTGGGATGGACTGGGAGGGACTGGGATGGACTGGGAGGGGATTGGGAGGGGATTGGGAGGGACTGGGAGGGGATTGGGAGGGACTGGGAGGGACTGGGATGGACTGGGAGGGATTGGGAGGGGATTGGGAGGGACTGGGAGGGGTTTGGGAGGGAACTGGGAGGGGTTTGGAGGGATTTGAGGGCGACTGGAATGGACTGGGACAGACTGGGATGGACTGGGAGGGACTGGGACAGACTGGGAGGGGTTTGGGAGGGATTGGGAGGGACTGGAATGGACTGGGAGGGACTGGGAGGGGATTGGGGTAGAGTGGGAATGGACTGGGACAGACTGGAAGGCAACTGGGAGGCACTGGGAGTGGACTGGGATGGACTGGGAGGGGACTGGGATGGACTGGGAGGGACTGGGAGGGGACTGGGATGGACTGGGATGGACTGGGAGGGATTGGGAGGGACTGGGAGGGGATCGGGATAGAGTGGAAATGGACTGGGATTGACTGGGAGGCAACTGGGAGGCACTGGGAGGCACTGGGGGTGGACTGGGATTGACTGGGAATGAACTGGGATTGGACTGGGAGGCACTGGGAGGGGATTGGGAGGGACTGGGATTGACTGGGAATGAACTGGGAGGCACTGGGAGGGACTGGGAGGGGACTGGAGGGATTTGAGGGGGACTGGAATGGACTGGGGTGGACTGGGAGGGACTGGGAGGGGATTGGGAATGGACTGGGATTGACTGGGAATGAACTGGGAGGCACTGGGAGCTGTTTAGAGGGGGTTATGAGGCACTGGAAGTGACTGGGAATGGACTGGGACACACTGGGATTGAACTGGGATGGGACTGGGACACACTGGGAGGGACTGGGAGTGAACTGGGAGGCACTGGGGTGGACTGGGATGGGATTGGGAGGGACTGGGAGGGATTTGAGGGGAACTGGGAGGGAACTGGGAGCTACTGGGCAGGGGTGATTGGGTCCAGTTATCCCTGTCCCAGTTCCCTCCCAGTCCCTCCCAGTCCATCCCAGTCCCTCCCAGTCCCTCCCAGTCCATCCCAGTCCATCCCAGTCCCTCCCAGTCCATCCCAGTCCCTCCCAGTCCATCCCAATCCCATCCCAGTCCCTCCCAGTCCATCCCAGTCCATCCAGTCTCTCCCAGTCCATCCCAGTCCCTCCCAGTTCCCTCCCAGTCCATCCCAGTCCATCCCAGTCCATCCCAGTCCCTCCCAGTTCCCTCCCAGTCCCTCCAAGTCCATCCCAGTTCCCTCCCAGTCCCTCCCAGTCCCTCCCAATCCCATCCCAGTCCCTCCCAGTCCATTCCCAGTCCATCCCAGTCCATCCCAGTCCCTCCCAGTCCATCCCAGTCCCTCCCAGTCCCTCCCAGTCCATCCCAGTAACCCCAGTTCCAGCAGTACCTGCCCTGTCCCCCTGGCTGCCCCCCGGCCCTGCACCGGCTGATGTTGAACTGCTGGGCCCGCGAGGCGGCCGAGCGGCCGGACTTCGGCCACCTGCACCGGACCCTGAGTGACCACGGGGCCCTGGAGTGACCACGGGGCCCTGGAGTGACTGCGGTCATCTTCATCATCTTCATCATCTTCATCATCTTCATCATCTTCATCTTCATCACTGACCACCCCTTTGATCGACTGAACTGGACACTGAGTGACCATGCTCATCTTCATCATCATCATCTTCATCATCATCATCATCATCACTGACCACCCACTGAGTGACCGCGGTCATCTTCATCATCATCATCATCACTGACCACCCACCGAGTGACCATGGTCATCTTCATCATCGTCATCTTCATCATCTTCATCATCTTCATCATCATCATTGACCACCCCTTTGGTCACCTGCACCGGACCCTGAGTGACCACGGGGCCCTGGAGTGACCACGGGGCCCTGGAGTGACCACGGGGCCCTGGAGTGACCGCGGTCATCGTCATCTTCATCATCATCTTCATCATCATCATCATCATCACTGACCACCCTTTGGTCACCTGCACCGGACCCTGAGTGACCACGGGGCCCTGGAGTGACCGCGGTCATCTTCATCATCTTCATCATCATCATCATCATCACTGACCACCCACCGAGTGACCGCAGTCATCTTCATCATCATCATCATCATCACTGACCACCCCTTTGATCGACTGAACTAGACCCTGAGTGACCACTGGACACTGAGTGACCCTCACCATCATCTTCATCATCTTCATCACTGACCACCCCTTTGTCCGGACACTGAGTGACCATCATCATCATCATCATCATCATCATCATCATCATCATCATCCCTGACCACCCTTCAGCCACCTGAACTGGACATTGAGTGACCACGGGGCCCTGCAGTGACCATGGTCATCTTCATCATCTTCATCATCATCATCATCATCATCATCATCACTGACCACCACTGCTGAGTGACCACCGGACATTGAGTGACCACGGTCATCTTCATCATCATCATCTTCCTCCCCTCATTAATGGTGGGGGGATTTAATTACCGGCGGTGAGGGAGGGGCGGGGCTGATTTTCGGGCTCGAAATTCCGGATTTTTGTAATTTAATTTTTTTTTTTAATTGTGAATTTTGCGTTTTGTTTCGGTTTTAAAATGATTTTTACCTCAAAAATTTCCCGTTTCTTTATCAAAATTTCAATTTTTCCCTAAAAACCTTTTTTCTCCCTAAAAAAAACCCTTCACAAAAATCACCATTTTACCAAAAAATTACATTTTCTCCCCAGATAATTTTATTTTTCTCAGAAAAAAAAAAAATTCCTAAATTCCACATAAACTCAATTCTTCCCTCTTTGGAACACCCAAATTTTAAATAAATCCACTTATTTTTCTTGGAAACTCAATTTTCCCCTTAAAAATTCTCCTTTTTTTCCAATAAAATCAATTTTTTTTCACACAGAAAATCCTTTTTTTCCACCCAAAATCCCATTTTCCCCCTAAAAACTCCCTTTAATAATGAAAAAAATCCCATATTTGAGGCTCTTTTTTGACCCTTTTTTGTTGATGTATTTTTTGACCCGTTCTAAGCCTTTTTTGAGGGCCTTTTTTACCTTTTTAAAAAGTATTTTTAGACCCTTTTTAAACCTTTTTTTGAGGCTCTTTTTGACCATTTTTAGCCTTTTTGGAACCCATTTTTAACCTTTTTTTGCGGCCTTTTTCAACCTTTTTTAAACCTTTTTTTGAGGCCTTTTTGGGCCTTTTAAATCCTTTTTTTGAGTCTCTTTTTAACCATTTTTTAGCATTTTTGAGGCCTTTTTTCACCTTTTTTTAGGCTTTTTTTGGACCCTTATTTAACCTTTTTGTGAGGCCTTTTTGGACACTTTTTTGCCCTTTTTTTATTATTTTTGGGTGGATTTCCCGTATTTTTCCCATTTCCCCCTTGGCCACTCCCCCATCACCAGCCAGGGTCACAACAGCCGACATCGGCGTTTATTGTCACTGTCGCTATACAAGCAGCATTGCCATGGCAACGGGAGCGGGCCTTGGGAGTAGGTAGGCCGCAGGCTTCGTTGCCATGGCGACAGAAGCAGGCCGCAGGCTTCGTTTCCGCAGCAACAGGAACAGGCCTTGGGAGTAGGCAGGCCACAGGCTTCATTACCATGGTGACAGGAGCAGGCCATGGGAGTACACAGGCCGCAGGCTTCGTTACCATAGCAACAGGAGGAGGCCACAGCCTTTAGACTGTTGCCATGGTGACAGGTACAGGCCTTAGCAGTACACAGGCCGCAGGCTTCGTTGCCATGGCGACCAAAGCAGGCCTTAGCAGTACACAGGCCACAGGCTTTGTTGTCATGGCGACCAAAGCAGGCCTTAGCAGTACACAGGCCGCAGGCTTTGTAACCATAGCAACAGGAGCAGGCCACAGCCTTTAGACTGTTGCCATGGTGACAGGCACAGGCCTTAGCAGTACACAGGCTGCAGGCTTCGTTGCCATGGCGACCAAAGCAGGCCTTGGCAGTATACAGGCTGCAGGCTTAATTACCATAGCAACAGGAGCAGGCCTTGGCCGTACACAGGCCGCAGGCTTTGTTACCATAGCAACAGGAGCAGGCCTTAGCAGTACACAGGCCGCAGGCTTTGTTGTCATGGTGACCAAAGCAGGCCTTGGCAGTACACAGGCCGCAGGCTTCGTTGCTGCGGCAACAAGACTAGGCCAAAGGCTTCGGCCTACTCCATCCCGTGCCATTTTTGCCCCCTCCTCCCCCAAATCTGCCCCTCCCCATCCCCCCAACCCCCCCTTCAAAGCAGCTTCGCCCCCTCCCCCCCTCCCCAAATACTGCCACGGCTTTGGCCCCGCCCCTTCCTGTCCAAACTGGTCCAGGCCCAGTCCAAACTGGGAGCGAATACTGACAAAATTCCGCCCACCCCCAAAGTACAAAACCCCTTCATTAGGCTAAAAAAAACCTCGTTAGGGATAATTAAAAAAACCTCCCCGGTACTAAAAATCTACAAAATTGGGTAAAAAAAACACCAAAAAAAGCCCCCCCAGACCCTGCCGGGGGGGGGGGGTGTGTGGAATGTTCCGGAACCTCCCCCCAAAGGTTTGGGGGGTTCTGTCTGTCCGTGTGTCCGGCCCTGTCCGAGTGTCCGGCCCCTCCGGGGGGTCCCGGGGGGGCTGGGCCGGGGTTACCGACGGCAGGATTCATCTGGGGAGGGGGAGATGGGTTAGGGACCCCCCAGGATAGCCTCGAATGACCCCAAAATTTACCAAAATTACCTCACAAAAAAATTACACTGAAAACCCCCAGAACCCCAAATCCCCCTCGAAATCTGCCCAAATCCCTTCCCAAATTCCCTAAAAACCTCCTGAAATCCCCCAAACCCCTTCCCAAGACCCCCAAAATCCCCCCAAATTGCCCCCAAACCCCCCAAATCCTTTCGCAAATCCCCCAAAACTCCCAAATCCCTTCCCAAACCCCTCAAAATCCCCCCAAATCTCCCCAAAATCCCCCCAAACTCCCCCCCAAAATTCCTTCTTAAGACCCCAAATCTCCCTCAAATCCCCCCGTATTTCCTCCCCAAACTGACCAAAACCCCTCCAAACTCCCCAAAATCCCCCCCATAAAATATCCCTCAAAATCCCCCAAATCTCCCCCTGACCCCCCCAAATTCCCCCAAATTCTCCCCGAAATCCCCCAAAAATTCCCCCAAATTCTCCCCCAAATCCCTGAAATTCTCCCCAAATCCCCCCCAAAATCCCCAATATTCCCCCCGAAATCCCCTAAATTCTCCCCAAAACCTCCCAAAATCCCCCAAAAATCCCCCCAAAATTCCCCCAAATTTTCCCCAAAATCCCCCCAAAATTCCCCCAAATTTTGCCCAAAACCCCCCAAAATCCCCGAAAATCCCCCAAATTCCCCTGAAATTCCCCCAAAACCCCCAAAATCCCCCCAAATTCTCCCCAAATCCCCCCAAATCCCCCTCCCCACACCCACCCACGAGCAGAGCGCGGCCCCGCAGCCCCCCCGCCATGGGGGGAGGGGGCTCCTCCTCCTCCTCCTCCTCCTCCTCCTCCGGGGGTCCCGGGGGTCCTGGGGGGTCCCGGGGGGTCCCGGGGGGTCCCGTGGGGTTCGGGGGGGTCCCGGGGGGGTCCTCGGGGGGTCCCCCCCAGGCCGCCAGCGCCGCCCCCTCCGAGGGGTAGCAGAAGGTTCGCTCCAGGTCGCGCTCGCTGAACCAGATCTGCAGCTGGGGGGACGTTTTGGGGCCGTTTGGGGACATTCGGGGGGATTTAGGGACATTTGGGGACATTTGGGGGATTGGGGGAATTTGGGGACATCGGGGGGATTCGAGAGATTTGGGGACTTTGGGGACTTTTAGGGATTTGGGGACATTGGGGGGATTGGGGGAATTTGGGGACATTTGGGGACTTTGGGGGGATTTGGGGACATTTGGGGACTTTTAGGGATTTGGGGACATCGGGGGGATTCGAGAGATTTGGGGACATTTGGGGACTTTGGGGGATTTTGGGGACATTTGGGGACTTGGGAGGATTTGGGGATTTTAGGGGGATTTGGGAGATTTAGGGACATTTGGGGACTTTGGGGACATTTGGGGGGATTTGGGGAAATGAAGGGATTTGGGGACGTTTTGGGATTGGGGAATTTGGGGACATTTGGGAGGATTTGGGGACTTTGGGGACTTTTGGGGACTTTGGGGGGATTTGGGAGATTTAGGGACATTTGGGGACTTTGGGGGATTTGAGAAATTTAGGGACATTTGGGGACATTTGGGAGATTGGAGAGATTTGGGGACTTTGGGGGATTTGGGGATGTTTTGGGATTGGGGAATTTGGGGACATTTGGGAGGATTTGGGGACATTTGGGGATTTCGGGACTTTGGGGGGATTTGGGGATCGCTGAACCAGATCTGCAGCTGTGGGGACGTTTTGGGGGGATTAAGGGACATTTGGGGACTTTGGGGGGATTTGGGGACATTTGGGGACTTTGGGGGGATTTGGGGACTTTGGGGGGATTTGGGGACTTTGGGGACTTTTAGGGATTTGGGGACATTGGGGGGATTCGAGGATTGGAGGGATTTGGGCAATTTGGGGACATTTGAGGATTTTGGGGACATTTGGGGACTTTGGGGGGATTTGGGGGATTTTTGAGATTTGAGGACATTTGGGCGATTTGGGGAAATTGAGGGGATTTGGGGACATTTGGGGGATTTGGGGACATTTGGGAACATTTGGGAACATTGGGAGATTTGGGGACATTTAGGGGACATCGAGGACATTTTGGGGGCTTGGGGACATTTGGGGACATTGAAGCCATCGGTAACATTGAGGACGCTTGGGGCCACAGGTGACACTTGGGGACACAGGTGAATGACACAGGTGACAGACAGGTGACACTTGGGGACACAGGTGAATGACGCAGGGTTACCCAGGTGACATTTGGGGACACAGGTGGCACAGGTGACAGACAGGTGACACGGCAGTTACACGGGTGATGCTGCTGGGTTGCCCAGGTGACCGGTGACACACAGGGGTGACAGACAGGTGACACGGGTGACAGACAGGTGGCACAGGTGACACAGGTGGCACAGGTGGCACAGGTGGCACAGGTGGCACAGGTGACAGGTGACACACGGGTGACAGACAGGTGGCACAGGTGACACACAGGGGTGACAGGTGACACAGGGGTGACAGACAGGTGACATAGGTGACACAGGGGTGACAGACAGGTGGCACAGGTGACACAGGTGACACGGGTGACAGACAGGTGACACAGGTGACACAGGGGTGACAGGTGACACACAGGGGTGACAGACAGGTGGCACAGGTGACAGACAGGTGACACAGGGGTGACAGGTGACACAGGTAGCACAGGTGACACAGGGGTGACAGACAGGTGACACAGGTGACACAGGTGACAGGTGACACAGAGGTGACAGACAGGTGGCACAGGTGACAGACAGGTGGCACAGGTGACACAGGGGTGACAGACAGGTGGCACAGGTGACACAGGTGACACAGGTGACACAGGTGACACAGGTGACACAGGTGACAGGTGACACAGAGGTGACAGACAGGTGGCACAGGTGACAGACAGGTGACACAGGGGTGACAGGTGACACAGGTGACACAGGTGGCACGGGTGACAGACAGGTGGCACAGGTGACACAGGTGACAGACAGGTGGCACACACAGGTGACACAGGTGGCACAGGTGGCACAGGTGGCACAGGTGACACAGGGGTGACAGACAGGTGACACAGGGGTGACAGACAGGTGACACAGGTGACACACAGGGGTGACAGGTGGCACAGGTGACACAGGTGACACAGGGGTGACAGACAGGTGGCACAGGTGGCACAGGGGGTGACAGACAGGTGGCACAGGTGACACAGGTGACACAGGGGTGACAGGTGGCACAGGTGACACAGGTGACACAGGGGTGACAGGTGGCACAGGTGACACAGGTGGCACAGGTAGCACAGGTGACACAGGTGACACAGGTGACACAGGTGTGTCCCCCCCCACCCCAGGTTACCTTTTTGCGCCGGGGCTCTCCCTTGGCCAGGCAGGAGCGGGGCAGCACCAGGTACCCCCCGATCACCTGGATCTGCTCGGCCGTGGGGTAGCGCTTCTTGGGGGGCTCGGCCACGCCCCCGGGGCCACCTGCGGGGACACCTGAGGGGACACCTGCGGGGACACCTGAGGGGACACCTGAGGGGACACCGGCGGGGACACCTGAGGGGACACCTGAGGGGACACCTGAGGGGACACCTGGGGGGACACCGGCGGGGACACCTGAGGGGACACCTGAGGGGACACCTGCGGGGTCACCCGTGGCGCGGCGCGGCCGCACGGTGATGGTGTTGCCGCTGCGGCGCTGCAGGGCCGGGTGGGCACAGGGCGGGGGACACTGGGGGTCACGGCGCGGTGACACCGGCCGGGCGGCCGAGGGGACGGAGGTGGACATGGGGACGGTGGCACCGGACACTGGGAGAGTGGCACCGGACACTGGGAGAGCGGCACCGGACACTGGGAGGGCAGCACCGGACACTGGGAGAGTGGCACTGGACACTGGGAGAGTGGCACTGGACACTGGGAGGGTGGCACCGGACACTGGGAGAGTGGCGACGCACGTGGGGACAGCGGCGCCACACGTGGGGACACCGCTGGACATGGGGACAGTGGCACTGGACATGGGGACACTGCTGGACACAGGGACAGTGACCCCAGACCTGGGGACAGAGCCACTGGACACCTGGACAGTGGCACTGGACACAGGGGTTGTGGCACCGGACATGGGGACACCGCTGGACATGGGGACAGTGGCACCGGACATGGGGACACCACTGGACGTGGGGACAGTGGCACTGGACACCTGGACAATGGCACTGGACACAGGGGTTGTGGCACTGGACACCTGGACAATGGCACTGGACACAGGGGTTGTGGCACTGGACACCTGGACAGTGGCACTGGACACCTGGACGGTGTCACCGGACATGGGGACACCGCTGGACATGGGGACACCGCTGGACAAAGGGAGAGTGACCCCAGACCTGGGGACAGTGACCTCAGGCTTGGGGACACCGCTGGACACCTGGACAGTGACCCCTGACCTGGGGACAGAGCCGCCGGACACCTGGACAGTGTCACCGGACATGGGGACACCGCTGGACACCTGGACAGTGTCACCGGACATGGGGACACCGCTGGACACCTGGACAGTGACCCCTGACCTGGGGACAGAGCCGCTGGACACCTGGACAGTGTCACCGGACATGGGGACACCGCTGGACACCTGGACAGTGACCCCAGACCTGGGGACGGTGACCCCGGACACAGGGACAGAGCCCTGCCCCGGTGGCCCCGGTGACGTCACAGGGGTCGTGGTCAGCGTGGTCACCAAAGGGGTCATCGAGGGCCTGGGCTCGTGGCCGGACACTGTCCCCAGTGTCCCCACTGACCCCTGACCTCTCCGGCCATCCGCCCCTGTCCAGCTCTTGACCATGCCCTTGACCGTCCCTTGTCCCTCCGCTGTCCCCAGGCCAGCGGTCACTCCGTGACCTTTGACCGTTCCCATGTCCTTGGCTGACCCTTGACCCTCAGGTGACCCCACGGTGACCCCCCCGCGCCCCTCGTCCCCCCCCGGCTCGGGGACAAAGCGGCTCCGCAGGTGACTGACCCGACCCCGGGGCGGATTTTGGGAATTTTGGGAATTTTGGGGGTCCCAGGAGGAATTTTCGGGATTTTGGGGAGGATTTTTGGGATCCTGGGGGGAATTTTGGGGATCCCGGAGGAGATTTTGGGGCTGATTTTGGGGACGGTTTTGGGGATCCTGGGAAGGATTTTGGGGGTGATTTTGGGGATCCTGAGGGGAATTTTGGGGGTGATTTTGGGGGTGATTTTGGGGGTCCCAGGTGGGATTTTGGGCACAGCCGCTTTCCTCCATCCCTGGCGCCAGCGCCAGGTGGGAGCCCCCCAAACCCTCCTGCCCAGGTGTGCCCCCCGTGCCAGGTGTGCCCCCAGGTGTGGGTCCTGATCCAGATGTGCCCCCCAGGCCAGGTATAACCCCTGAGCCAGGTGTTCCTCCAGCTGTGCCCCTCGTGCCAGGTGTGCCCATGCCAGGTGTGCCCCCAGGTGTTCCCCCTTGCCCAGGTGTGCCCCCAGGTGTTCCCATGCCAGCTGTGCCCCCTTGCCCAGGTGTGCCCCCTTGCCCAGGTGTTCCCATGCCAGCTGTGCCCCCAGGTGTGCCCATGCCAGCTGTGCCCATGCCAGCTGTGGCCATGCCAGGTGTGCCCCCTTGCCCAGGTGTTCCCATGCCAGGTGTGCCCCCAGCTGTTCCCATGCCAGGTGTGCCCCCTTGCCCAGGTGTGCCCCCAGCTGTGCCCTCATGCCCAGGTGTTCCCATGCCAGGTGTTCCCATGCCAGGTGTTCCCCCTTGCCCAGCTGTGCCCCCAGCTGTTCCCCCTTGCCCAGGTGTTCCCCCAGCTGTTCCCCCTTGCCCAGGTGTTCCTCCAGGTGTTCCCCCTTGCCCAGGTGTGCCCGGTGGCCCCGCCCGGGCGCGGCGCCGCTGCAGCAGCTCCCGTTTCCAGGTGGGCACCTGGGCCTGGCGCTCGCGCTGCTCCCGCTCCCGGCGCCGCGCGGCCTCGTCCTCCCGGCGGCGCCGCTCCAGCAGCGCCAGCTTCCAGGGGGGCACCTGCGCCGCCATCCTGGGGACAATTGGGGACAATTGGGGACAATTCAGGGGATTTGGGGACATTGGGGAGTCCCAGCTTCCAGGGGGGCACCTGCGCCGCCATCCTGGGGACAATTGGGGACATTGGGGACATTGAAGGGATTTGGGGACATTGGGGACATTGGGGACAATTGGGGACAACTGGGGACATTGGGGACATTGGGGGCATTGGTGGATTTGGGGACATTGGGGGCATTGGGGACCCAGCAGTGCCAGCTTCCAGGGGGGCACCTGCGCCGCCATCCTGGGGACACTGGGGACAATTGGGACATTGGGGACATTGGGGGGATTTGGGGACATTGGGGACATTGGGGACATTGGGGACATCGAGGGGATTTGGGGACGTTGGGGGTATTTGGGACAATTCAGGGAATTGGGGACATTGGGGGACATTGGGGGCAACTGGGGACATTGGGGGGATTTGGGGCCATTGGGGACAGTTCACAGGATTGGGGCCATTGGGGACATTGGGGGGATTTGGGGACATTGGGGGCAGTTCAGGGGGTTGGGGACATTGGGGACATTGGGGACATTGGGGGGATTTGGGGACATTGGGGAGTCCCAGCTTCCAGGGGGGCACCTGCGCCGCCATCCTGGGGACATTGGGGACATTTGGGACAGTTCAGGGGATTGGGGACATTGGGGGCATTGGGAGCATTGGGGACAATGAGGACATTGGGGGACATTGGTGGGATTTGGGGGAATTGGGGAAAATTCAGGGGATTTGGGGACATTGGGGACATTGGGGAGTCCCAGCTTCCAGGGGGGCACCTGCGCCGCCATCCTGAGGACAACTGGGGACATTGGGGACAGTTCAGGAGACTGGGGACATTGGGGGCATTGGGGACATTTGGGACAGTTCAGGGGATTGGGGACAATGGGGACATTGGGGGGATTTGGGGGCATTGGGGGGATTTGGGGACGTTGGGGACATTGGGGACATTGGGGAGTCCCAGCTTCCAGGGCGGCACCTGCGCCGCCATCCTGGGGACATTGGGGACATTGGGGACAAATGGGGACAATTCAGGACATTGGGGACATGGGGACATTGGGGACAATTGGGGGCATTGGGGACATTGGGGAGTCCCAGTTTCCAGGGGGGCACCTGTGCTGCCATCCTGGGGACAATTGGGGACATTGAAGGGATTTGGGGACATCGAGGGGATTTGGGGACATCGGGGACGTTGGGGACATCGAGGGGATTTGGGACAATTCAGGGAATTGGGGGGATTTGGGGGAATTGGGGACATTGGGGACGTTGGGGACATCGAGGGGATTTGGGGACATCGAGGGGATTTGGGACAATTCAGGGCATTGGGGACAATTGGGGACATTGGGGGGATTTGGGGGAATTGGGGACATTGGGGACGTTGGGACATTGGGGACGTTGGGGACATCGAGGGGATTTGGGGACATTGGGGGCATTGGGGACAATTCAGGGCATCGGGGGCATCAAGGGGACATCAAAAAGAATTGGGGACATTTGGGGACATTTGGGGGATTTGGGGACATTTGGGACAATTCAGGGGATTTGGGGACATTGGGACATCAAAAGAAATTGGGGACATTGGGGGACATTGGGAACAATTGGGGACATTGAGGGGATTTGGGGACATTGGGGACATTTGGGGGATTTGGGGACATTTGGGACATTGCGGGCATCGAAGGGATTTGGGGACATTTGGGGACATTTGGGGACATTTGGGGACATTGGGGACAATTCAGGGGATTTGGGGACATTGGGAACATTGGGGGACATTGGGGACATTTGGGACATCAAAAGGAATTGGGGACATTGGGGACATTGAGGGGATTTGGGGACATTTGGGGACATTTTGGGGACATTTTTGGGACATTTTGGGGACGTCACCCTTCCATTGGGGCGGGGTCCCCAAAATCCCCAAAATCTCCAGGAATTTCGGGAATTTTGGGGGGGAATCCCGAGAATTTTGGGGGCAATTCTGGGAATTTTGGGAATTTTGGGGTGAAATCCGGGAATTTGGGGGAATTTGGGTGAATTTCAGGAATTTTGGGGGCAATTCCGGGAATTTTGGGGGATTTTTTGGGGGAAATTCCGGGAATTTTGGGGGATTTGGGGGCGGGGCAAATATGGGAATTTTGGAGGGGAATCCCAGGAATTTTGGGGGGAATTTCGGGGGAGTTTTGGGGTGAATTCCGGGAAATTTTGGGGCAATCCCATCCAAATCCCGCATCCCAAAAAATCCGAGCGCGGGAAACGCCCCCCAAAAAAACAACAACAAAAAAATTTTAAAAATCTGCGGGAAACGTCCCAAAAATCATTTAAAAATTAATTAAAAATCCGCGGGGAATGCCCCAAAAATAATTAAAAAATAATTAAAAAATCCGCGGGGAACGCCCAAAAAAAAATAATTTAAAAAAATTAAAAATCCGCGGGGAACGCCTCAAAAAATAATAAAAAAATAATAAAAAATCCGTGGGAAACGCCCCAAAAATAATAATTAAAAAAATTTAAAAAATCCGCGGGAAACGCCCCAAAAAAAGAGGAAAAAAAATTAAAAAATCAGCGGGAAACGCCCCAAAAATAATAAAAAAATAATTTAAAAATCCGCGGGAAACGCCCCAAAAAAAATTAAAAAATCCGCGGGAAACGCCCCAAAAAAATCCAAAAAAAAAGGAAAAAAATCCGCGGGAAATCCCCGAAATGATGGAAGGTGGGGGAGGGGTCCCGGAACCCCCCTCCCCTCCCCCCCCAAATTTGGGGAGGGGTCGCGGCCCCCCCGGGGTGTGCGGCGGGTGGGGGGAGGGGAGGAAAAAACGCCGCGGAAAAAAAAGGGGAAAAAAATTAAAAAAAAAAATTAAAAAAAATTTAAAAAAATATGAAAGGGGTGGGGCGCCCCTCCCCCACCCTTTCCCGAGATTTTTGCCCCCCAAAATTTTTGGGGAGGGTCCCCTCCCCTCCCCCCCCCCAAATACTCACCCGGGTCTGGAGCGCGGGAGGGACCCGGAGGAAGCGAACGGGGGGGGGGGGAGGGGCAGGGTGGGGGAGGGGCGGGGGGGAGGGGGGGGGAGGAAAAGCGGCTTTTCCTGAGGGGGGGGGGGAGGGGCGGGGAAGGGAGGAAGTGGGGGAGGGGCGGGAGGAGAGGTCAGAATTTGGGGTGGGGGAGGGGGGGGGGGAGGTTCGGGGTCGGTTTGGGCGGAAAAAAACCCCAAAAAAAAACCCCAAAAAAACCCAAAAAACCACAAAAAAACAACAAAAAAAAAGAAATCGGGGTGGGGGAGGGGAGGGAGGGGATTTTTGGGGGGATCCGGGGGATTTTGGGGGGTGGGGAATCCTCGAAATTTAAATTTTTTTGGGAGGGGGGAGGGGGGTGTGGGGGGAGGGGAGGGATCGCCTTTGTGCGCGGAAATGGGGGCGGGGCTCCCGGAAAGGGGCGGGGCTTAAGGGGGGAAGGGGGAGGGGCCTCGGCGGGGCCTCGGAGCCCCAAAATCGCCCAAAATCTCCTCGAATTTGCCCCCAAATTCTGCCCGAATCGGCCCCAAATTCGCTTTTATGGGACCCCCAGACCCCAAAATCCCCAAAATTCCTCCCAAATCCCCCCAAATTTGCCCAAATTCCCTCAAATTCATTTCCTGGATGCCCCAAATCCCAAATTCCCCCAAATTTTCCCTCATTTTCCCCAAATTCTCCCGAATTTCCTCATTTTCCCCCAAATTTTCCCGATTTTCCCCAAATTCCCCTTCCGGCCACCCCCCAGACCACAAATTGCCCCAAATCCCCCCAAATTTGCCCAAATTCCCCCAAAATTCCCCCAAATTCTGCCCGAATCAGCCCCAAATTTGCTTTTATGGGACCCTCAGACCCTAAATTGCCCCAAAATCCCCCAAATTCCTCCCAAATTCGCCCAAATTTGCCCAAATTCCCTCAAAATTCATTTCCTGGGACCCCCCAAATCCAAATTCTCCCGAATTTCCCTCATTCTCCCCCAAATTCTCCCAATTTTCCCTCATTTTTCCCCAAATTTTCCCGATTTTCCCAAATTCCCCTTCCGGCCACTCCCCAGACCACAAATTCCCCCAAATCCCCCCAAATTTGCCCAATTTCCTCCCAAATTCCCCCAAATTCTGCCCGAATCGGCCCCAAATTCACTTTTATGGTCACTTTTATGGGACCCCCAGACCCCAAAATCCCCCGAATTCCTCCCAAATCCCCCCAAATTTGCCCAAATTCCCTCAAATTTCATTTCCTGGGACCCCCCCAAATCCCAAATCTCCCCCATTTTTCCCCAAATTTCCCGAATTTTGCCAAACTTCCCTTCCGGTGAATCCCCAGACCCCAAATTTCCCCAATTTTTTCACCCAATTTTCCCAAATTCCCCCAAATTTCATTTCCTGGCACCCCCCAGACCCCAAATTTCCCCAAATCCTCCCAAATTTTTCCCAAATTTCCCCCAAATTCCCCCAATTTTCCCCCGAATTCCCCTAAATTTACCCCAAAACCCACCATATTTCCCCAAATCCCCCAAAATCCCCCCAAAATTCCCCAAAATTTCCACAAAAATCCCCTAAATGTACCCCAAAATTTTTCCCAAAATCCCCTAAATTTACCCCAAATTTTCCCCAAATCCCCCCCAAATTCCCCTAAATTTACTCCGAATTCCCCCAAATTTGCCCCAAATCCCCCCAAATTTCCCCAAAAATCCCCTAAATTTACCCCAAATCCCCCCAAATTTGCCCCAAATTTTCCCCAAATTTCCCCCCCAAATTCCCGGGATGCCCTCGGGGGGGGTGGGGGAGGGGCGGTGGCCGCGTCTCCCCTCCCCCACCCCTTCAATCGGCGGCTTCCGGTGGGGCCCCTCCCCCACCCGGGGGCCCCTCCCCCCCCCTGAGCTCACCTGGGGGCCCCTCCCCCACCCGGGGGCCCCTCCCCCCCCCTGAGCTCACCTGGGGCCCACGCCCCGGGGTGGGGGTCGGGGTCACTTCGGCGTCGGCCGCGCCCAAATCCTGACCGTGATCCCAGACAGGTGAGGTCACACCTGGGCAGGTGAGCCCCAAAATGTGACCCTGACCAGGTGAGCCCCAAAATCTGACCCTGATCCCGGACAGGTGAGGTCACACCTGGGCAGGTGAGCCCCAAAATGTGACCCTGGGCAGGTGAGCCCCAAAATGTGACCCCACACCTGGGCAGGTGAGCCCCAAAATCTGACCCTGATCCTGGGCAGGTGAGGTCACACCTGGGCAGGTGAGCCCCAAAATCTGACCCTGACCAGGTGAGCCCCAAAATCTGACCCTGACCCTGATCCCGGGCAGGTGAGGTCACACCTGGGCAGGTGAGCCCCAAAATCTGACCCCACACCTGGACAGGTGAGCCCCAAATCCTGACCCTGATCCTGGACAGGTGAGCCCCAAATTTGGCCCTGATCCTGGACAGGTGAGCCCCAAAATCTGACCCTGGACAGGTGAGCCCCAAAATCTGACCCCACACCTGGGCAGGTGAGCCCCAAAATGTGACCCTGATCCTGGACAGGTGAGCCCCAAATTTGGCCCTGACCCTGATCCCGGACAGGTGAGCCCCAAAATCTGACCCCATACCTAGGCAGGTGAGCCCCAAATTTGGCCCTGATCCCGGACAGGTGAGGTCACACCTGGGCAGGTGAGCCCCAAAATGTGACCCTGATCCTGGACAGGTGAGCCCCAAAATCTGACCCTGATCCCGGACAGGTGAGCCCCAAAATGTGACCCTGGACAGGTGAGCCCCAAAACCTGACCCCACACCTGGGCAGGTGAGCCCCAAAATCTGACCCTGATCCCGGACAGGTGAGGTCACACCTGGGCAGGTGAGCCCCAAAATCTGACCCTGATCCCAGACAGGTGAGCCCCAAAATGTGACCCTGATCCTGGACAGGTGAGCCCCAAAATCTGACCCTGATCCCGGACAGGTGAGGTCACACCTGGGCAGGTGAGCCCCAAAATCTGACCCTGATCCTGACCCTGATCCCAGACAGGTGAGCCCCAAATCCTGACCCTGGGCAGGTGAGCCCCAAAATCTGACCCTGATCCCAGACAGGTGAGCCCCAAATCCTGACCCCACACCTGGGCAGGTGAGCCCCAAAATCTGACCTTGATCAGGTGAGCCCCAAATCCTGACCCTGACCAGGTGAGCCCCAAAATCTGACCCCATACCTGGGCAGGTGAGCCCCAAATCCTGACCCCACACCTGACCAGGTGAGCCCCAAATCCTGACCCTGGGCAGGTGAGCCCCAAAATCCTGACCCCACACCTGGGCAGGTGAGCCCCAAAATCTGACCCTGGGCAGGTGAGCCCCAAATCCTGACCCTGATCCTGGGCAGGTGAGCCCCAAATCTGACCCTGATCCCGGACAGGTGAGCCCCAAAATGTGACCCTGATCCCGGACAGGTGAGCCCCAAAATGTGACCCTGATCCTGGGCAGGTGAGCCCCAAATCCTGACCCCACACCTGGGCAGGTGAGCCCCAAAATCTGACCCTGATCCCGGACAGGTGAGGTCACACCTGGGCAGGTGAGCCCCAAATCCTGATCCTGATCCTGGACAGGTGAGCCCCAAAATCTGACCCTGATCCCGGACAGGTGAGGTCACACCTGGGCAGGTGAGCCCCAAAATCTGACCCTGATCCCGGACAGGTGAGCCCCAAAATCTGACCCTGATCCCGGACAGGTGAGCCCCAAAACCTGACCCCATACCTGGGCAGGTGAGCCCCAAATCCTGACCCCATACCTGGGCAGGTGAGCCCCAAAATGTGACCCTAATCTTGGACAGGTGAGCCCCAAAATCTGACCCTGACCCCACACCTGGGCAGGTGAGCCCCAAATTTGGCCCTGACCCTGATCCTGGACAGGTGAGCCCCAAAATCTGACCCTGACCAGGTGAGCCCCAAATCCTGACCCTGGGCAGGTGAGCCCCAAATCCGACCCCACACCTGGCCAGGTGAGCCCCAAATCCTGACCCTGATCCCGGACAGGTAAGGTCACACCTGGGCAGGTGAGCCCCAAATTTGGCCTTGATCCCAGACAGGTGAGCCCCAAATCCTGACCCCACACCTGGGCAGGTGAGCCCCAAATTTGGCCCTGATCCTGACCCTGATCCTGGACAGGTGAGCCCCAAATCCTGACCCCACACCTGGGCAGGTGAGCCCCAAACCTGACCCTGATCCCAGACAGGTGAGCCCCAAAATCTGACCCCACACCTGGGCAGGTGAGCCCCAAATTTGGCCCTGACTCTGATCCCGGACAGGTGAGCCCCAAAATCTGACCCTGATCCCAGACAGGTGAGGTCACACCTGGGCAGGTGAGCCCAAAATCTGACCCTGACCCTGATCCTGGCCAGGTGAGCCCTGAGCTGACACCTGGGCAGGTGAGCCCCAAATTTGGCCCTGATCCTGGTCCTGGCCAGGTGAGCCCCAAATCTTGACCCCACACCTGGCCAGGTGAGCCCCAAATTTGGCCCTGACCCTGATCCCGGACAGGTGATCCCTGAGCTGACACCTGGGCAGGTGAGCCCCAAAATGTGACCCTGGGCAGGTGAGCCCCAAATTTGGCCCTGATCCCGGGCAGGTGAGCCCCAAATCCTGACCCCACACCTGGCCAGGTGAGCCCCAAAATCTGACCCTGATCCCGGACAGGTGAGGTCACACCTGGCCAGGTGAGCCCCAAAATCTGACCCTGGCCAGGTGAGCCCCAAATCTGACCCTGATCCTGGACAGGTGAGGTCACACCTGGGCAGGTGAGCCCTGACCCCCTTCAGGTGGGGGAGAACCAGGTGTGACCCAGGTGTGACCCAGATGTGCTCCAGGTGTGACCCAGATGTGCTCCAGGTGTGACACAGGTGTCCCAATGTCCCCCCAGGTGTGTCCCAGGTGTACCCCAGGTGTGTCCCCACTGTCCCCATCCTCCCCAGATGTCCCCAGGTGTCTCAGGTGTCCCCCAGGTGTGTCCCCATCTCCCCAGGTGCCCCCAGGTGTCCCCCAGGTGTGTCCCCAGGTGTCTCAGGTGTCCCCCAGGTGTCCCCATCCCCCCAGGTGTCCCCCAGGTGTCTCAGGTGTCCCCCAGGTGTCCCCATGTGTCCCCCAGGTGTCCCCAGGTGTGTCCCCGCTGTCCCCATCCTCCCCAGATGTCCCCAGGTGTGTCCCCATCTCCCCAGGTGTGTCCCCAGGTATCCCCCAGGTGTCTCAGGTGTCCCCCAGGTGTGTCCCCAGGTGTGTCCCCGCTGTCCCCAGGTGTGTCCCAGGTGTGTCCCCCCACCCCAAGCGGGTCAATCCCGGTGACTCAGAGGATTTGGGGGGTGGGCGGGGCCTCCCCAGCCTCACCTGGGCCCCTCCCCCCACCCTCACCTGGGCTATTTAAGGTGGCCCCGGGTCCCTCCTGTCCCCTCCTGTCCCCTCCTGTCCCCTCCTGGTCCCACCTGGTCCCACCTGGTCCCACCTGGTCCCACCTGGGCTCACCTGGGCTCACCTGGCCCCGATGGCTCCGCCCGGGCCCCGCTGGCCCCTGGTGCTGCTGCTGCTGCTGCTGGGTGAGACTGGGAGGGACTGGGATGGACTGGGATAAACTGGGAATGGAGATACAGGGAACTGGGATGGACTGGGATGGACTGGGATGGACTGGGATGGGATTGGGGGGGACTGGGATGGGATTGGGATGGACTGGGATGGACTGGGATGGACTGGGATGGACTGGGATGGGATTGAGATGGGATTGGGGGGGACTGGGATGGACTGGGATGGACTGGGATAAACTGGGAATGGAGATACAGGGAACTGGGATGGACTGGGAGGGACTGGGATGGGATTGGGATGGACTGGGATGGGATTGGGATGGACTGGGATGGGACTGGGGGGGACTGGGATGGACTGGGATGGACTGGGAGGGGATTGAGGGGCACTGGGATAGACTGGGATGGAGACTGGGAACAACTGGGATGGGATTGGGATGGACTGGGATAAACTGGGATGGACTGGGATGGACTGGGATGGGATTGAGATGGGATTGGGATGGAGTGGAGGGACTGGGAATGGAGATACAGGGAACTGGGATGGACTGGGATGGACTGGGATGGGATTGGGGGGGACTGGGATGGACTGGGATGGACTGGGAGGGGATTGGGATGGAGACTGGGATGGACTGGGATGGGATTGAGGGGGACTGGGATGGGATTGGGATGGACTGGGATGGACTGGGAGGGACTGGGATTGAGACTGGGATGGGATTGGGATGGACTGGGATGGACTGGGATGAACTGGGAGGGACTGGGATGGACTGGGATGAACTGGGATGGGATTGGGGGGGACTGGGATGGGATTGGGATGGACTGGGATAAACTGGGATGAACTGGGATGGGATTGAGGGGGACTGGGATGGAGATTGGGGGTACTGGGATGGACTGGGATGGACTGGGATGGACTGGGAATGGAGATACAGGGAACTGGGATGGACTGGGATGGACTGGGAGGGGATTGGGGGCACTGGGATGGAGACTGGGAACAACTGGGATGGACTGGGATTGAGACTGGGATGGACTGGGAGGGACTGGAATGGACTGGGATAAACTGGGATGAACTGGGATGGGATTGAGGGGGACTGGGAATGGAGACACAGGGAACTGGGATGGACTGGGATGGACTGGAATGGACTGGAATGGACTGGGATGGAGATATGGGGAACAGAGATGGACTGGGAGGGAATTGGGGAGCACTGGGATGGACTGGGAGGGACTGGGAGCAACTGGGAATGACTGGGATGGAGATACGGGGGACTGGGATGGACTGGGAGGGAATTGGGGAGCACTGGGATGGGATTGGAGGGACTGGGATGGACTGGGAATGGGGACTGGGATAAAGTCAGGGAGGGAAACTGGGACAGGAAATGGGAGGGACTGGGAGGGACTGGGAGGGACTGGGAATGACGGAGATGGAGCGATAGGGAATTTGGGAGGGACTGGGATGGACTGGGAGCACTGGGATGGACTGGGAGCACTGGGATGGACTGGGAGTGACGGATACTGAGTCTGGGAGGGGCTGCGGTGACTGGGATGGACTGGGACAAACTGGGATGAACTGGGACAGGAACTGGGAGGGACTGGGAGGGACTGGGAATGATGGATACAGAATCTGGGAGGGGCTGCAATGACTGGGATGAACTGGGATGAACTGGGAGGGATGGATACAGAATGTGGGGCGGACTGGGATGGACTGGGAGGGAACTGGGATGGACTGGGAGGGAACTGGGATGGACTGGGATAGACTGGGAATGACTAATATGGAATGTAGGATGAACTGGGATGGGACTGGGATGGATTGGGACAAACTGGGAGTGAACTGGAATGAACTGGAATGGGACTCAGATGAACTGGGATAGTCTGGGATGAACTGGGATGGGACTGGGATGAACTGGGATGAACTGGAATGAACTGGGATGAACTGGGATGGACTGGGATAGACTGGGATGAACTGGGATGAACTGGGGAGCACTGGGATGAACTGGGATGAACTGGGATTGAACTGGAATGAACTGGGGTGGGACTGGGATGAACTGGGATGGGACTGGAATGAACTGGGGTGGGACTGGGATGAACTGGGGAGCACTGGGATGGACTGGGATGGGACTGGGATGGGACTGGGATGGGACTGGGATGAACCGGAATGAACTGGGATTAACTGGGATGAACTGGGATGGACTGGGAACAACCAATACAGAATCTGGGATGCACTGGGACGGGAATCAACCCAAACTGGTCCAAACTGGTCCGTACTGGATCCCTCCCCTCCCCCCAGGCACCGCCGGGCTCTGCGCCCGCCCCGGCTCCGGCTCCGGTTCCGGTTCCGTTTCCGGTTCCGATCCCGGTTCCGGTTCCGATCCCGGTTCCGGTTCCCTGGCCCCGCTGACGGCCGGGGTGGATCCCTGCAAGGATCCGCTGGGGCTGCTCAGCCCCCAGCTGGGATCGGGATCAGGATCGGGATCATCGGGATCCGCCCAGTGCCCGGGAGCTGGATCGGGATCCGCCGGATCGGGATCCGCGTCGGGATCGGGATCGGGATCGGCCGGGAGCTCGGGATCCTACGGGGGAAACTCGGGATCCTCCGGAAGTTCGGGATCCTATGGGAACTCGGGATCCTACGGGGGAAACTCGGGATCCTACGGGGGAAATTCGGGATCCTATGGAGGAAATTCGGGATCCTATGGGAACTCAGGATCCTATGGGGGAAATTCGGGATCTTATGGGGGATCGGGATCCTATGGAGGAAATTCGGGATCCTATGGAGGAAATTCGGGATCCTATGGGGGTGGATCGGGATCCTACGGATCGGGATCCTCTGGAAGTTTAGGATCCTATGGAGGAAATTCAGGATCTTACGGGGGATCGGGATCCTATGGGGGTGGATCAGGATCCTACGGATCGGGATCCTCTGGAAGTTCAGGATCCTATGGGGGAAATTCGGGATCCTATGGGGGAAATTCGGGATCCTACGGAGGACTGGGATCCTCTGGAAGTTCGGGATCCTACGGATCCGGATCCGGTTCCGGCCGACCTGGATCCGGATCTGGATCAGGAAGACCCGGATCTGGATCTGGATCGGGATCGGGCAGACCCGGCTCCCAGGGGGGAATCGGCTCAGGAAAACCCGGATCTGGATCAGGCAGGCCCGGATCCCAAGGGGGAATCGGGTCCGGAAAACCCGGATCCGGATCGGGATCTGGAAAACCCGGATCCGGATCGGGCAGGCCCGGATCCCAAGGGGGAGGCGGATCCGGCTCCTACGGGGGATCCTCGGGATCCTATGGAGGGTCCGGATCCTACGGGGGTGGGTCGGGATCCTATGGGGGCAGACCGGGATCCTATGGGGGATTGGGATCCTATGGGGGCAGGCCGGGATCCTATGGGGGACCGGGATCCTATGGGGGATCCTCGGGGTCCTATGGGGGCAGACCGGGATCCTATGGGGGACTGGGATCCTACGGGGGATCCTCGGGGTCCTATGGGGGCAGGCCGGGATCTTATGGGGGTGGTCCGGGATCTTATGGGGGCAGACCAGGATCTTATGGGGGATCCTCAGGATCCTATGGGGGATCCTCAGGGTCCTATGGGGGATCGGGATCTCAGGGCAGACCGGGATCCTATGGGGGCAGGCCTGGATCCTATGGGGGGGGATCTGGATCCTATGGGGGATCCTCAGGATCTCAGGGTAGACCAGGATCCTATGGGGGATTGGGATCTTATGGGGGATCCTCGGGATCCTACGGGGGCAGGCCAGGATCTTATGGGGGCAGGCCGGGATCCTATGGGGGTTCCTCAGGATCTTATGGGGGATCGGGATCCTATGGGGGCAGGCCGGGATCCTATGGGGGTTCCTCAGGGTCCTATGGGGGATCCTCAGGATCTTATGGGGGATCGGGATCCCAGGGCAGGCCAGGATCCTATGGGGGGACTGGGATCCTATGGGGGATCCTCAGGATCTTATGGGGGATCCTCGGGATCCTATGGGGGCAGGCCAGGATCCTATGGGGGCAGACCAGGATCCTATGGGGGACTGGGATCCTATGGAGGGGATTCGGGATCCTACGGAGGGGATTCAGGATCCTATGGAGGGGATTCGGGATCTTACGGAGGGGATTCGGGATCTTACGGAGGGGATTCGGGATCCTATGGCGGGGATTTAGGATCTTACGGAGGGGATTCGGGGTCCTCGGGGGCCGGTCCGGGATCCTTCGGGGGATCCCTGGGATCCCGTCAGCGCCCCGGCTACAAGAACCCCGGGATCCCCTTCGTGCCGGGGCTGCGGCACCCGGCCCGCATCGGGGGGCGCTTCCCCATCCGCCGGGGGCCGGGATCCGGGCCGGGATCCGCTCTGGGATACAGCCAGGGATCCGCCCAGGGATCCGGAACGGGATCCGGAATGGGATACAGCCAGGGATACGGAACGGGATCCGGAATGGGATACAGCCAGGGATCCGCCCAGGGATCCGGAACGGGATCCGGAATGGGATCCGGTCAGGGCTACAGCCAGGGGTACAGCCAGGGATCTGGAACGGGATACGGAACGGGATCCGGAATGGGATCCGGTCAGGGCTACAGCTGGGGATCCACTCAGGGATCCGGTCAGGGCTACAGCTGGGGATCCACTCAGGGATCCAGACAGGGATCAGCCCTGGAATCTGCCCAGGGATCCGGTCAGGGAACCAGCCAGGGATCGGCCCTGGGAGCCGCCCAGGGATCCAGCCAGGGATCCAGGGCCGGGCCTGAGACGGGATCCAGCTCCGGGGGCGGGAATGGGTGCGGGGGGTGTCGGAAATAAGGGGAGGGGTCCCAGAAGATCCCAGTGGATCCTGAAGGTTCCAGAAGGATCCCAGAGGGTCCAGAAGGATCCGAGCCAGGATCCGGCTCTGGGGAGGGGTGTGGGGGGTGTTGGAAATAGGGGAGGGGGCCCAGAGGGTCCCAAAAGATCCCAGAGGGTCCCAAATAAAGTCTCGGATCCGGGCCTGGCCTCGTCGCTGTGGTGGGATGGGGATACTGGGGAGACTGGGAACACTGGGAACACTGGGATAGGGATACCGGGGATACTGGGATGGGGATACTGGGATGGGGATACTGGGATGGGGATACTGGGGGGACTGGGGATACTGGGATGGGGATACTGGGATAGGGATACTGGGGATACTGGGATGGGGATACTGGGGATACTGGGGATACTGGGATGGGGGTTCTGGGGATACTGGGAACACTGGGGATACTGGGGATACTGGGAACACTGGGGATACTGGGGATACTGGGAATGGGATAGGGATACTGGGATGGGGATAACTGGGGATACTGGGGATACTGGGATGGGGATACTGGGGATACTGGGGATACTGGGGGGAATGGGGTTACTGGGGATACTGGGGATACTGGGGATACTGGGGATACTGGGATGGGGATACCGGGGATACTGGGATGGGGATACTGGGGATACTGGGATAGGGATACTGGGGGGACTGGGGATACTGGGAACACTGAGGATACTGGGATAGGGATACTGGGGATACTGGGATGGGGATACTGGGGATACTGGGGATACTGGGATAGGGATACTGGGGATACTGGGAACACTGAGGATACTGGGATAGGGATATTGGGGATACTGGGAGCACTGGGATAGGGATACTGGGGATACTGGGATGGGGATACTGGGGATACTGGGGATACTGGGATAGGGATACTGGGGATACTGGGATGGGGATACTGGGGATACTGGGGATACTGGGATAGGGATACTGGGGATACTGGGATGGGGATACTGGGGAGACTGGGGAGACTGGGGGGACTGGGGATACTGGGATGGGGATACTGGGGATACTGGGGATACTGGGAACACTGGGATAGGGATACTGGGGATACTGGGATGGGGATACTGGGATGGGGATACTGGGGATACTGGGGATACTGGGATGGGAATACCAGGGATACTGGGATGGGGATACTGGGATGGGGATACCGGGGATACTGGGGATACTGGGATGGGGATACTGGGGATACTGGGATGGGGATACTGGGGATACTGGGAACACTGGGATAGGGATACTGGGGATACTGGGATGGGGATACTGGGGAGACTGGGGAGACTGGGATGGGGATATTGGGATAGGGATACTGGGGATACTGGGGATACTGGGGATACTGGGGATACTGGGGAAACTGGGATGGGGATACTGGGATGGGGATACTGGGGATACTGGGGATACTGGGAATACTGGAATAGGGAAAACCACGAGGATACTGGGGACACTGGGATGGGGATACCGGGGATACTGGGATGGGGTGGGGACATCACTGGGGACACTGGGAACGGGGATACGGGGAACACTGGGGATACTGGGAACGCTGGGATGGGAATACTGGGAATACTGGGAATACTGGGAATACTGGGAATGCTGGGAATGCTGGGAATGCTGGGAATGCTGGGAACGCTCCCAGTCCCGTCCCAGCCCCGCCCCCAAACCTGTGCTCCCAGTCTGGCCCCGCCCCCAAACCAGTGCTCCCAGTCTGGCCCCGCCCCCAAACCAGCGCTCCCAGTGCTCCCAGTCCGGCCGGTTCCAACCCCCAATTTGGGGGGGACACACCTGGAACCGCCGGAATTCGGGGGACACACCTGGAACGTTCCAAATATTTTGGGGGGGATGGACACACCTGGAAATTCCCAATTTTTGGGGGGGGACTCACCTGGAAATTCCCAATTTTTATGGGGGGACACACCTGGAAATTCCCAATTTTTATGGGGGGACACACCTGGAATTTCCCAAATATTTGGGGGGGGGGGGATTGACCTGGATTGTCCCAAATTTTGGGGCTTCATACCTGGAAATTCCCAATTTTTGGGGGGGACACACCTGGAAATTCCCAATTTTTTGGGGGGGGACACACCTGGAATTTCCCAAATTTTTTGGGGGGGGGGATTGACCTGGGTTGTCCCAAATTTTGGGGCTTCATACCTGGAAATTCCCAATTTTGGGGGGGACTGACCTGGAAATTCCCAATTTTTGGGGGGGGACTCACCTGGAAATTCCCAATTTTTGGGGGGGGGGACACACCTGGAAATTCCCAAATTTTTTTGGGTGGGGGGATTGACCTGGATTGTCCCAAATTTTGGGGCTTCATACCTGGAAATTCCCGAAATTTTTTGGGGGGTTCACACCTGGAAATTCCCAAATATTTTTGGGGGGGGACTCACCTGGACTGTCCCAAATTTTTTGGGGGGGGGGTGTCCCCAAAACCTCCCCCCCCCGGGTCAGAAAATGCCGGAACTGAGTCACGGCCCCACCCCCACCCCCCGGGAGCCTTTAAGAGCCCTCCCAGTGCTCCCAGTTCCTCCCAGTTTGGCACAGGAGGGACCGGGCAGCACTGCCAGGTACTGGGGGGGACTGGGGGTAAACTGGGAATGAACTGGGAGGGACTGGGGGTAAACTGGGATGAACTGGGAGGGACTGGGGGACACTGGGATGAACTGGGACCAAACTGGGAGGGACTGGGATGAACTGGGAATGAACTGGGAGGGACTGGAGGGTCACTGGGATTAACTGGGGTGAACTGGGAGGGACTGGGAGGAATCTGGGAGGCACTGGGAATGAACTGGGATGAACTGGGAGGCACTGGGATGAACTGGGAATGAACTGGGAGGGACTGGGATGAACTGGGAGGGACTGGGATGAACTGGGAATGAACTTGGAGGGACTGGGATGAACTGGGATGAACTGGGGGTCTCAGGGATGAACTGGGGGTCACTGGGGGGGGCCACTGGGATGAACTGGGATGAACTGGGGGTCACTGGGATGAACTGGGGGTCACTGGGGGTCACTGGGATGAACTGGGGGTCACTGGGGGGGGTCACTGGGATGAACTGGGATGAACTGGGGGTCACTGGGATGAACTGGGGGTCACTGGGATGAACTGGGATGAACTGGGATGAACTGGGGGGGGGGTCACTGGTGCTCACTGCCTCCCCTCCCCCCCTCCCCAGCCATGGCCGAACGCCGCCGCCCCTCCCCCCCCGGAGACCCCCGGGGCTCCCCCAGCCCCTCCCCCCCGCCCCCTCCCCCCCCGGGGCTCCCCCTCGCGCCGTGGCCGCCCCTGCCCGAGTGGCCCCGAGGCGACAGCGGCGACAGTCGCGATAGCCACGATAGAGGCGGCGATAGCGGCGATAGAGGCGGCGATAGCCACGAGAGCGGCGGCGATAGCGGCGATAGCGGCGGCGATAAAGGCGATAAGCACAAGGCCACGCCCCCCGCGACAGCGGGGACAGGAGGGAGGGGCGGCGCCCAGTGACACCCCCGGGTGTCCCCAAGGGGTGGCACCGATGTCCTGTGTCAATAAACGTCCCCAAAAAGTGGCGCCCTTGGGTGATTTTTTGGTAATTTTCGGTTATTTTTGGGGGGTAATTTGGGGTGATTTTTTGGATGATTTTTTGGGTGATTTTTGGGTGGATTTGGGGGTGATTTTTTGGTAATTTTGGGTGATTTTTGGGTAATTTTGGATTATTTTTTGGTGATTTTTGGGTGTTTCTTCGGTGATTTTTGGGATGATTTTGGGATAATTTTGGGTGATTTTGGGGTAATATTTTGCGACTTTTAAATTTTTTTGGACACATTTGGTGTGATTTTGGGACGAATTTCGTGCAAATTTTTGATGGATTTAAAAAAACATTTTCTGACCATTTCCAGACCTTTTTTTTCATCAGTTTTGTACCATTTCCCCCCCACCATTTTTGGACCTTTTTTTTTTACCATTTCTTGACCATTTTTAGACCGATTTTTTCACCACTTTTTCACCTATTTCCCAACCATTTCCTGACCATTTTTAAACCATCTTTTAACGATTTTTGGACCGATTTTTTCACCCATTTCCCGACCAATTCCTGACCAATTCCTGACCGGTTTTCGGACCATTTTTCCCCATTTTTAACAATTTTAAACCGTTTTTTTCCCCATTTTCCCGCCCTTTCCCCTCACAGCCCCGTCACCATGGCAACAACGCCGCGCCGTCGCTCTTTAATGACGTCACGCAGCCCTCCCGCATCCCAGAATCCCCCGCGGCCGTGAGGGGAAGGGGGGGGTCCTCCTGTATCCCAGAATCCCCCGCGGCCGTGAGGGGAAGGGGGGGGTCCTCCTGTATCCCAGAATCCCCCGCGGCCGTGAGGGGAAGGGGGGGTCCGCCTGTATCCCACAATGCCCCGCGCGCGCCCCCTCCCTCCCTCCCTCCCGCCGCCGCTCGCTCGCTGCCCCAGGCCCGAGGCTCAGCCGGTACCGGAGGGGAGGGATGGGGGCGGTGTGGGGGGGATGGGCACGGCCCCCTGAGGGGCTTTAGGGAGGTGGGGGAGGGGAGAGGGAAGTGGTGGTTTTGGTGTGGGGGGGGGGGGTTTGGTGAGGGAGGGGGGGGGGCGCGCGCGGTGACGTCACGGCGCGGCCTTGGTTTTCCCCTCCCCCCCTCTCCTCACTCGGTGTTGGCGCCCCTCCCCCCCCCCCCCCTCACCCCCGCTCTCCGCAGGTGCAGCCACGTGACTCCCGGAGCCCGCCCCACCCCCCCATCAGTGCTCCCAGTAACTCCCAGTAACTCCCAGTGACCCTCCCAGTGCTCCCAGTAACCCCCGGTAACCCCCGGTGACCCCCCCAGTGCTCCCAGTAACTCCCGGTCAACATCCCAGTAACTCCCAGTAACTCCCAGTGACCCCCCCAGTGCTCCCAGTAACTCCCAGTGACCCTCCCAGTCCCTCCCAGTCCTGCTTCCCATCACTCCCAGTCCCTCCCAGTCCCTCCCAGTCCATCCCAGTATCCCCAAATCCCCATTTCCTGGCGATTTCCCCTTCAAAAATCTGATTTTTTTTCCCAATTTTTGGGGGCTTTTGCCCCCGTTTTTTTTTTTGCTCCCAGCCCATCCCAGTCCCCATAACTCCACTCCCAGTCCCTCCCAGTCCCCATAACTCCCTCCCAGTCACTCCCAGTCCCTCCCAGTCCCTGTAACTCCACTCCCAGTGCCCAGATCCTTGCTCCCAGTACCCCCCAGTCCCTCCCAGTACCTCCCAGTCCCTATAACTCCACTCCCAGTCCCTCCCAGTGCTTCACAGTCCCCATAACTCCACTCCCAGTCCCTCCCAGTGCCTCCCAGTCCCTCCCAGTCCCCATAACTCCCATCCCAGTTCCTCCCAATCCCTATAACTCCCTTCTTAGTCCCTCCCAGTCCACTCCCAGTCCATTCCCAGTCCATCCCAGTCCCCATAACTCCACTCCCAGTCCCTCCCAGTCCCTCCCAGTCCCCATAACTCTACCCCCAATCTCTCCCAGTCCATCCCACTCCCTCCCAGTCCCCATAACTCCATTCCCAGTCCCTCCCAGTCCCTATAACTCTGCTCCCACTCCCTCCCAGTCCATCCCAGTTCCCACAACTCCACTCCCAGTCCCTCCCAGTCCCTCCCAGTCCACTCCTATTCCATCCCAGTCCCTATAACTCCACTCCCAGTCCCTCCCAGTGCCTCCCAGTCCCCATAACCCCCCCTCCCATTCCATCCCAGTCCCCATAACTCCACTCCCAGTCCCTCCCAGTCCATCCCAGTCCCCAGATCCTTGCCCCCACTCCCTCCCAGTCCCTCCAGTCCACTCCCATTCCATCCCAGTCCCTATAACTCCCCTCCCAGTCCATCCCAGTCCCCACAACCCCCCTCCCAGTCCTTCCCCTCCCAGTCCTCCCCATATCCTTGCTCCCAGTCCCTCCCACTCCCTCCCACTCCCTCCCAGTCCTTCCTAGTCCCCATATCCTTGCTCCCAGTCCCTCCCAGTCCCTCCCAGTCCCCATATCCTTGCTCCCAGTCCATCCCAGTCCCTCCCAGTCCACTCCCAGTCCTTCCCAGTCCTTCCCAGTCCCCATATCCTTGCTCCCACTCCCTCCCAGTCCCTCCCAGTCCCTCCCAGTCCACTCCCAGTCCATCCCAGTCCCTATAACTCCCTTCCCAGTCCCTCCCAGTCCTTCCCAGTCCCCAGATCCTTGCTCCCAGTCCCTCCCAGTCCTTCCCAGTCCCCATATCCTTGCTCCCAGTCCCCATAACTCCCCTCCCAGTCCCTCCCAGTCCCTCCCAGTCCTTCCCAGTCCTTCCCAGTCCCCATATCCTTGCTCCCAGTCCCTCCCAGTCCCTCCCAGCCCCTCCCAGCTCCCCGCCATGTCCTCCTGCGCCGAGCTGCTGCGTTTCCAACTGCCGGGCCACGAGGCGGCGGCGCTGCGCTCCATGACGCGGCTGCGGGCCGAGGAGCGCTTCTGCGACGTCACCATCGTGGCCAGGAGCCTCCGCTTCCGCGGCCACCGCGTCATCCTGGCCGCCTGCTCGCCCTTCCTGAGGGACCAGTTCCTGCTGAACCCGGCGGCCGAGCTGCGCGTGTCGCTGGCGCACAGCGCCCGCGTGCTGGCCGACCTGCTGCTCTCCTGCTACACCGGCGCGCTCGAGTTCGCCGGCAGGGATCTGGTGAGGGTTTAATTGGAGGCGTGGGGTGGCAAAAAAAGGGGGTGGGTGGAATGGGAATGGGCTTGTCCGGGGCGTTTGGTGATTGGGCAGGGGGGGCAGCTGAGGTGGTTTCACCTCAAAGATGCCCTTTGGACACCTGGGTGTGAGGTGGTTTCACCTCAAAGATGTCTTTGGCTGCCTGGGTGTGAGGTGGTTTCATCTCAGACACACCTTTGGTTATCTGGACGTGAAGTGGTTTCAGCCAAGATGGAGCTGTCGCACGTTGGGCATCAAAATATTGGAATTAAATACTGAAATATTGGAATTAAATACCAAAATGTTGGGATTAAGTACAAAAATGTTGGAATTATGTACCAAAATGTTGGGTTAAATACCGAACCAAAATACTGGAATGAAATACCAAAATATTGGGATTAAATACCAAAATGTTGGGATTAAATACCCAAATATTGGGATTAAATACCAAACCAAAATATTGGGATTAAATACCAAAATGTTGGAACAAAATACCGAAATATTGGGGTTAAATACCAAACTAAAATATTGGAATTAGATACCAAGATATTGCAATTAAATACCAAGATACGGGGATTAAATACCAAAATATTGGAATTAAATACCAAAATATTGGGATTAATCACCAAAATATTGGAATTAAATGCCAATAGGGGTGGGTGGAACGTGCCCAAGGGCTCGGCCGGGGCGCTTGGTGATTGGGCAGAGGGGGCAGCTGAGGTGGTTTCACCCAGGATGGAGCTTCCGCACATTGGGTGCCAAAATATTGGAATGAAACACCAAAAAATTGGGATTAAATACCAAAATGTTGGAATTAAACACCAAAATATTGGAATTAAATACCAAAATGTTGGAACAAAATACCGAAATATTGGAATGAAACACTAAAATACTGGGATTAAATACCAAACCAAAATATTGGAATTAAATACCAAAATATTGGAATTAAACACCAAGATATTGGATTTAAATACCAAAATGTTGGGTTAAATACCAAACCAAAATATTGGAATTAAATTCCAAAATGTTGGGATTAAATACCAAAATATTGGGGTTAAATACCAAACCAAAATATTGCAATTAGATACCAAGATATTGGAATCAAATACCAAAATATTGGTAATTAAACACTGAAATATTGGAATTAAATACCAAAATATTGGAATTAAATACCAAGATATTGGAATTAAATACCAAAATGTTGGGTTAAATGCCAAACCAAAATATTGGAATTAAATACCAAAATGTTGGAACGAAATACCGAAATATTGGAATGAAATACCAAAATATTGGAATGAAATACCCAAATATTGGGGTTAAATACCAAACCAAAATATTGGAATTAAATACCAAAATATTGGGATTAAACACCAAAATATGGGGATTAAATACCAAAATATTGGGATTAATCACCGAAATGTTGGAATTAAATGCCAATAGGGATGGGTGGAACGTGCCCAAGGGCTCGGCCGGGGCGCTTGGTGATTGGGCAGGGGGGGCAGCTGAGGTGGCTTCACCTCAAAGATGCCCTTTGGACACCTGGGTGTGAGGTGGTTTCACTCAGGATGGAGTTGTCACACGTTGGGCACCAAAATATTAGAATTAAGTACCAAAATGTTGGATTTAAATACCAAAATATTGGGGTTAATTACCAAACCAAAATATTGGAATTAAATACCAAAATGTTGGAATGAAATACCAAAATATTGGAATTAGATACCAAGATATTGGTAATTAAATACCAAAATATTGGAATTAAATACCAAACCAAAATATTGGAATTAGATACCAAGATATTGGAATTAAATACTGAAAAATTGGAATGAAATACCAAAATATTGGGGTTAAATACCAAACCAAAATATTGGAATTAAATACCAAAATATTGGGATTAAACACCAAAATATTGGTAATTAAATACAAAAATATTGGGATTAAATACCGAAATATGGGGATTAAATACCAAAATATTGGGATTAATCACCGAAATGTTAGAATTAAATGCCAATAGGGATGGGTGGAACGTGCCAAGGGCTCGGCCGGGGCGCTTGGTGATTGGGCAGGGGTGGCAGCTGAGGTGGTTTCACCTCAGAGAGGTGGGGGTTCCACCTCAGGGGGTCTCTTCCCTGACTGGTCCATCCCCAGCATATACCAAAATGTTGGGAATAAATATGAAAAAATTGGGAATAAATATGAAAACATTGGAATTAAATTCCAAAATGTTGGGATTAAATACCAAAATATTGGGGTTAAATACCAAACCAAAATATTGCAATTAGATACCAAGATATTGGAATTAAATACCAAAATATTGGTAATTAAACACTGAAATATTGGAATTAAATACCAAAATATTGGGATTAAACATCAAAATATTGGAATTAAATACCAAAATGTTCGGTTAAATACCAAACCAAAATATTGGAATTAAATACCAAAATGTTGGAACGAAATACCGAAATATTGGAATGAAATACCAAAATATTGGAATGAAATGCCCAAATATTGGGGTTAAATACCAAACCAAAATATTGGAATTAAATACCAAAATATTGGGATTAAATACCAAAATGTCAGGATTAAATACCCAAATATTGGGGTTAAACACCAAACCAAAATGTTGGTATTAAATACCAAAATATTGGAATGAAATACCAAAATATTGGGATTGAATACCAAACTAAAATATTGGAATTAGATACCAAGATATTGCAATTAAATACCAAGATACGGGGATTAAATACCAAAATATTGGTAATTAAATACTGAAATGTTGGGATGAAATACAAAATGTTGGAATTAAATGCCAATAGGGATGGGTGGAACGTGCCCAAGGGCTCGGCCGGGGCGCTTGGTGATTGGGCAGAGGGGGCAGCTGAGGTGGTTTCACCTCAAAGACGCCTTTGGACACCTGGGTGTGAGGTGGTTTTATCTCAGACACACCTTTGGTTATCTGGGTGTGAGGTGGTTTCAGCCAAGATGGAGCTGCTGCACCGTTGGGCACCAAAATATTGGAATTAAACACCAAAATGTTGGATTAAGTACAAAAATGTTGGAATTATATACCAAAACATTGGGGTAAAATACCAAAATATCGGATTTAAATACCAAAATATTGGGGTTAAATACCAAACCAATACAATACCAAAATATGGGAATTAAATACCAAAATATTGGAATTAAATACCAAGATATTGGGGTTAAATACCAAGATATTGGAATGAAATACCAAGATATTGGAATTAAATACCAAAATGTTGGGATTAAGTACAAAAAATGTTGGAATTATGTACCAAAATGTTGGGTTAAATACCAAACCAGAATATTGGAATTAGATACCAAGATATTGGAATTAAATACTGAAATGTTGGGATTAAATCTTGAAATATTGGGGTTAAATACCAAACCAAAATATTTGGATTAAATACCCAAATGTTGGAATTAAAATACCAAAATGTTGGAATTATATACCAAAATATTGGATTTAAATACCAAAATATTGGAATTAAATACCAAAATATTGATTTAAATACCAAAATGTTGGGTTAAATGCCAAACCAAAATATTGGAATTAAATACCAAGATATTGGAACTAAATACCAAACCAAAATATTGGAATTAAATACCAAGTTTTATTAAACGCCGAAATATTGGAATTAAATACCGAAGTATTGGTAATTAAACACCAAAATATTGGTATTAAACCCCAAAATATGGGGATTAAATACCAAAATATTGGTAATGAAATACCAAAATGTTGGAATTAAATACTGAAATGTTGGAATTAAACACCAAGATATTGGAATTAAATACCAAAATATTGGAATTAAATACAAAAATATTGGAATAAAATACCAAAATATTGGAATTAAATATCAAAATATTGGAATTAAATACTAAAGTATTACAATTAAGCACCAAAATATTGGAATTAATGCCAAGATATTGGAATAAAATACCAAAATATTGGGATAAAACACCAAATATTGGGGTTAAACACCAGAATATTGGAATTAAACACCAGCTCCAGCAGCCTTCCCTGAGCCCGTGGTCGCCGTTCCTGTTAACCCTGGGGACAGAGGAGCAGGTAAAGGGGACAGGGATCCCCCCCAAACCAGGTAAAAGGGGGCGACAAATGACACCTGGATGGCCCAGCCAGCTCCTGAAACCCCCAAATTCCCACTTCCAACTTCCAAAAAAACTCCAAAAAAAATCCCCAAAAATTTCATCTGCCTGGATCACCGAGGCGGGATTTTTACCTCACCCCCCAACAGGTGAATTACCTGACGGCCGCCAGCTACCTGCAGATGGAGCACGTGGTGGAGAGGTGCAGGGGAGCCTTGGCCAGGTTCATCCAGCCCTCGCCGACAGCGCCGGTGCAGCCGCCGAAGAACGAGGAGGACGAGGAAGACGAGGACGAGGAGGACACGACGGACGTTTGCATCGTCAAGGTGGAGCCGGCCACGCGGCGCAGGGGGCGCAGGTGGCCGGTGGTGGCCGGCAGCGAGGTGGTGAGCCAAGGTCCGGCGGGAGTGACCGCGGTGGTGGCGGCCGCGCCGGACAACGCCAGCGCGCAGCTCGGGGTGGTCAAGGCGTGTTACAGCCTGGCCGAGGACGCTGAGGGTGAAGGTTTGGTCATCTTCCCCGGTGGCGGTGGTGGTGGTGGTGGCAACGCCGCCGTGGCCACCAGCGAGGAGCCACCGGGCAACCAAGGAGCTGTGGGCGCCTCGACCACCACCACACCAACACCATCATCGTCATCATCATCATCATCGTCGTCATCGCGCTGCGGGAAGTGCGGGGAGAGCTTCCAGGGCGTGGAGAAGCTGGTGTTCCACATGAGGGCCCAGCACTTTGTGTTCATGTGCCCGCGCTGCGGCAAGCAGTTCAACCACAGCAGCAACCTCAACCGGCACATGAACGTGCACCGAGGGGTCAAATCCCACGGCTGCGGCGTCTGCGGCAAGAGCTTCACCCAGAAATCCACCCTGCACGACCACCTGAACCTGCACAGCGGCGCCAGGCCCTACCGGTGCTCCTACTGCGACGTCCGCTTCGCCCACAAGCCGGCAATCCGGCGGCACCTGAAGGAGCAGCACGGCAAAACCACGGCGCAGAACGTTCTGGAAGCTGGAGGCGCCGAGGGCGGGGTGGTGATGCGTTGATGTTGGGGTGGGGGGAGGGCCCGGCGTGGTTGGGGGTGGGGGTGGGGGTGGGGAATGGGGGGAGGGGCGGTGCTGGGTTCTCTCCCAGGGGTGGGGGTGGGAGGGAGGGGAGTGAGGGGTCAGGTGGGCAGCGAGGGGGTGAAGTGACCACGGAGTGACCGCCGGAGTGGTTCAAAGGGAGACCCTCAAAGTGAGCCCCAAAATGGTGGGGAGTGACCCCCAAAGTGGCACAGAGTGACCCCCAAAATGGTGGGGAGTGACCACCAAAGTGGTGGGGAGTGACCACCAAAGTGACCCCCAAAATGGTGGGGAGTGACCACTGGACATTGAGGGGGTGACCACTGGGGTGCTGGCAAGGAGGCCGAAGTGACCACAAAGTGACCACCGGAGTGGTTCAAAGGGAGACCCTCAAAGTGAGCCCCAAAGTGGGGAGTGACCCCCAAAGTGGCACAGAGTGACCCCCAAAATGGTGGGGAGTGACCCCCAAAATGGTGGGGAGTGACCCCCAAAGTGGCACAGAGTGACCCCCAAAGTGACCCCCAAAGTGATGGGGAGTGACCACCAAGGTGGCTCAAAGTGAGCCCCAAAGTGGTGGGGAGTGACCCCCAAAGAGGTCAGGAGTGACCACCAAGGTGGCACAAAGTGACCCCCAAAATCATGGGGAGCGACCACTGGACATTGAGGGGGTGCTGGCAAGGAGGCCGAAGTGACCACGGAGTGACCACCAGAGTGGTTCAAAGGGAGACCCTCAAAGTGAGCCCCAAAATGGTGGGGAGTGAGCCCCAAAATGGTGGGGAGTGACCACTGGACATTGAGGGGGTGACCACTGGGGTGCTGGCAAGGAGGCCGAAGTGACCACGGAGTGACCACCAGAGTGGTTCAAAGGGACCCTCAAAGTGAGCCCCAAAATGCTGGGGAGTGACCCCCAAAGTGGCACAGAGTGACCCCCAAAGTGGCACAAAGTGACCCCAAAATGGTGGGGAGTGACCCCCAAAGTGGCTCAAAGTGACCCCCAGAGTGGTCGGGAGTGACCGCTGGACACTGAATCCCCGCTGGACACTGAGGGGGTTGCAAGGAGGCCAAAGTGACCACGAAGTGACCACCGAAGTGACCACCAGAGTGGCACGGAATGACCCCTGAAGTGGCACAAAGTGACCCCAAAATGGTGGGGAGTGACCCCCCAAAGTGGCTCAAAGTGACCCCCAGAGTGGTGGGGAGTGACCCCCAAGGTGGCTCAAAGTGACCCCCAAAATGATGGGGAGTGACCACCAAAGTGGCACAGAGTGACCCCCAGAGTGGCGGGGAGTGACCACTGGAGTGACCGCTGGGGTGGTGGTGAAGTGACCACCAGAGTGACACGGAATGACCCCTGAAGTGGCTCAAAGTGACCCCAGAGTGGCTCAAAGTGACCCCCAGAGTGGTCGGGAATGACCTCAGAAAGGGGGGGAGTGACCACTGGACACTGAATCCCTGCTGGACACTGGGGTGGTGGCAAGGAGGCCAAAGTGACCACGGAGTGACCACTGAAGTGATCACCAGAGTGGCACGGAATGACCCCTAAAGTGGCACAAAGTGACCCCCAAAGTGGGGGGGGGGGGGAGTGACCGCTGGACATTGAGGGGGTGACCACTGGGGTGGTGGCAAGGAGGCCAAAGTGACCAGGAAGTGACCACCAGAGTGACCACGAAGTGACCTCCAAAGTGGTGGGGAGTGACCCCCAAAGTGACCCCAAAATGGTGGGGAGTGACCACTGGACATCTGGACCCTGCTGGACATCGAGGGAGTGACCACTGGGGTGGTGGCCAAAGTGACCATGAAGTGACCACCAGAGTGGCACAAAGTGACCCTAAAGTGGCTCAAAGTGACCCCAGAGTGGTTGGGAGTGACCGCTGGACCCTGCTGGACATTGGGGGAGTGACCACTGGGGTGGTGGCATGGAGGCCAAAGTGACCACAAAGTGACCCAAAGTGACCACGAAGTGACCTCCAAAGTGGTTGGGAGTGACCACTGGACATCTGGACCCTGCTGGACATGGAGGGAGTGACCACTGGGGTGGTGCAAGGAGCCAAAGTGGTCAGAAATGACCCCAAAATGATGTGAAATGACCCCAAAATGATGAGAAATGACCCCAAAATGTTTGGGAGCGACCCCAAAAGGAGGAATCCCAAAATGATGGTAAATGACCCCCAAAATGATGAGAAATGACCCCAAAATGGTGGGAAATGACCCAAAATGATGAAGAATGACCCCAAAATGGTGGGGAGTGACCCCATAAGGAGGAACAACCCCAAAATGATGGGAAATGACCCCAAAATGATGGGAAATGACCCCAAAATGATGAGAAATGACCCCCAAAATGGTGGGGAACCACCCCAAAATGTTGGGGAGTGACCCCAAAAGGAGGAACAACCCCAAAATGATAAGAAATGACCCCAAAATGATGGGAAAACAACCCCAAGATTATGAGGAACGACCCCAAAAGGAGGAATCCCAAAATGATGAGAAATGACCCCAAAATGTTGGGGAGTGACCCCAAAAGGAGGAACAACCCAAAATGATGAGGAACGACCCCAAAATTTTGTGAAATGATCCCAAAATTGCATGAAATGACCCCAAAATTTCGTGAAATGACCCCAAAATGATGGGGAGTGACCCCTGAGTGACAAATTTTGGGGTCCCCATTTAAAATCCAGCTCGAAAAAAAAAACCCCAAAGTGACCAATTTGGGGATTTTTGGCAAAAAAAAAAGGGGAAAAATTTTAATTTTTGGGGGGTTCCCCCCAAATTTGGCCCCTCAGGATAAATTTGGGGGTCCCAAGGCCTTGGTGGAAAATTTGGGGGATTTTTGGGGGTCCCACTGATTTTTTTGGGGGTTCTCCAGTTTTTTTGGGGTCCCCCCCTGATTTTTTTGAGGGTCCCCCCCAAATTTTTTTTTGGGGGGGTTTTGTAGATTTTAGGATTTTTTTTGGGGGGGGGGACCCCCTTAGGTTGTAGCGAGGGGTGGGGGAGGGGAAATTTGGGGGTGGGGGAGGGGGGGAAAGGATTTTGGAGCGAGGGGGGGGAGGGGACCCAAAAATTTTGGTTTTTTGGTTTTTTAAGGGGGTTTAGGGGGGTAGAGAGGAAGAATTTGGGGGTCCCTTTTTTGGGGGTTTTCAGACCCTTTTTGGGGTCGGGGAGGTTGGAACCTCCTCCCCCCTCCCCCTCCCCGGAAATTTTTATTTTTTAGGTTTTTTTTTTTTTTTTTGTAATAAACAGATTTTAAAGAAAAATAAAAAATCGATTTAAAATTTTTTTTATTTTGTTTTTTGGGGGGATTTTTTGGTTTATTTTGGGGATTTATCATTTTGTTTTCGGAGACGTGTTTATTTTTGGGGGTTTCTTGCGATTTGGCGATTTATTAATTTAATTTAGGGTGGTTTATTAATTTATTTGGGATTTATTTTTTAATAGGGAATTATTATTTATTTTGGGGATTTATTCAGTTTTTTTTGGGGGATTTATAATTTTTTTTGGATTTATCATTGAGGATTTATTCGTTTTTGGGGGATTTATTAATTTATTTACCCTTTTGGAGCTTTCTGGTGTCTCCTTGCACTTTGGTAAAATTCTAAAATCCCATTTTGTTTGAATAGAATTGAGATGATAAAAGAAACCAATCAGCCCTTCGGAAAGGTGGAGTCAAGATTTAATGAGCTAAAATTAAAAGAAAAACAAAATAAGAAGCGTAAAATGCTGCGAAATTAAATTTAAAAAAATTTTCAAAATTGAAAAATAAAATTAGCTAAAATAAAAAAAAAAAACCAAAAAGAACAGTAAAGTGCTGCAAATTAAATTTAAAAAAATTTCAAAATTGAAAAATAAAATTAGTTAAAATTTAAAAAAACCCAAAAAATCGTAAAATGCTGCAAAATTAAATTTAAAAAAATTGCAAAATTGAAAAATGAAATTAGTTAAAATTAAAAGAAAACCGAAAAAAGAACCATAAAATGCTGCAAAATTAAATTTAAAAAAACCTGCAAAATTGAAAATAAAATGAGCTAAAATGAAAAGAAAAACAAAATAAGAACAGTAAAGTGCTGCAAAATTAATTAAAAAAATTTGCAAATTTGAAAAATAAAATTAATGAAAATTTAAAGAAAAACAAAAAAGGACCGTAAAATGCTGCAAAATAAATTAAAAAAAATTAAAAGAAAAACAAAAAAAGAACCGAAAAATGCAGTAAAATTAAAGTTAAAAAATTGCAAAATTGAAAAATAAAATGAGCTAAAATTAAAAAAAAAGCAAAAAACCCCCGTAAAATGCTGTAAAATTAAATTTAAAAAATTGCAAAATTGAAAAATAAAATGAGCTAAAATTATAAGAAAAACAAAATCCCCCATAAAATGCTGTAAAATGCCGTAAAAGTCCCATAAAATAAAGTGCACAAAAGCGCGACTGTCGCAAAACTGCCGTAAAGCGACTGTCGCAAAATGGCGGAAACGGCGCCGTAAAGCGACTGTCGCAAAAATGGCGGAAAAGGCGCCGTAAAGCGCGACTGTCGTAAAATGGCGGAAAAGGCGCCGTAAAGCGACTGTCGCAAAATGGCGGAAAAGGCGCCGTAAAGCAAAACTGTCGCAAATGGCGGAAAAGGCGCCGTAAAGCAAAACTGTCGTAAAATGGCGGAAAAGGCGCCGTAAAGCGCGACCGTCGCAAAAGGAGCCGTAAAGCGTGACTGTCGTAAAAGGTGCCGTAAAGCGCGGATGTCGCAAAATGTGCCGTAAAGCGCGACTGTCGTGAAACTGTCGTAAAAGGTGCCGTAAAGCGCGACTGTCGTAAAAGGTGCCGTAAAGCGCGGATGTCGCAAAAGGGGCCGTAAAGCAAAACTGTCGCAAAATTGCCGTAAAGCGCGACTGTCGTAAAAGGCGCCGTAAAGCAAAACTGTCGCAAAAGGTGCCGTAAAGCGCGGATGTCGTAAAGGTGCCGTAAAGCGCGGATGTCGTAAAAGCGGCCGTAAAGCAAAACTGTCGTAAAAGGTGCCGTAAAGCGCGACTGTCGTAAAAGGTGCCGTAAAGCGCGGATGTCGTAAAGGTGCCGTAAAGCGCGACTGTCGTAAAACTGCCGTAAAGCAAAACTGTCGTAAAGGTGCCGTAAAGCGCGACTGTCGTAAACGGTGTCGTAAAGCGCGACTGTCGTAAAAGCGGCCGTAAAGCGCGGATGTCGTAAACAGTGTCGTAAAGCAAAAACTGTCGTAAAAGCGGCCGTGAAGCGCGACTGTCGTAAAAGGTGCCGTAAAGCGCGGATGTCGCAAAACTGCCGTAAAGCGCGACTGTCGTAAACGCGGCCGTAAAGCGCGACTGTCGTAAAACTGCCGTAAAGCGCGGATGTCGCAAAAGGTGCCGTAAAGCGCGGATGTCTCAAAGTGCCGTACCCGCCATTTTACGACAGCCGCGCTTTACGGCAGTTTTACGGCAGTCGCGTTTTACGGCAATTTTACGGCATTTCCCGGCATTTTACAGCATTTTCCGGTACTTTTTTTGTTTTTCTTTTAATTTTAGCTAATTTTTTTCAATTTTGCAATTTTTTTTTCATTTAATTTTGCAGCATTTCCCAGTTGGCACTTTCTTTTATGGAACTTTCTTTTATGGAACTTTTACAGCATTTTACGGTACATTTTACGGGTTTTTTTTTAATTTTAGCTCAATTTTTCAATTTTGCAATTTTTTTTAAATTTATTTTTGCAGCACTTTACGGTTGGGACTTTCTTTCATGGAACTTTTACGGCATTTTACAGCATTTTACGGTATTTTTTTTTATTTTCTTTTAATTTTAGCTCATTTTTTCAATTTTTTTTAAATTTAATTTTGCAGCACTTTTTGGTTGCCACTTTCTTCTATGGAACTTTTACAGCATTTTATAGCATTTTATGGTACTTTTTTTGTTCTTCTTTTAATTTTAGCTCATTTTTTCAATTTTGCAATTTTTTTAAAATTTAATTTTGCAGCACTTTTCGGTTGGCACTTTCTTTTATGGAACTTTTACGGCATTTTACAGCATTTTACGATTTTTTTTGTTTTTCTTTTAATTTTAGCTCATTTTATTTTTCAATTTGAAATTTTTTTAAATTTAATTTTGCTGCACTTTACGGTTGGCACTTTCTTTTGTGGAACTTTTACGGCATTTTACAGCATTTTACGATTTTTTTTTGTTTTTCTTTTAATTTTAGCTAATTTTATTTTTCAATTTTGCAATTTTTTTAAATTTAATTTTGCAGCACTTTACGGGTTTTTTTTGTTTTTCTTTTAATTTTAGCTAATTTTTTCAATTTGAAATTTTTTTTTAATTTAATTTTATTGCATTTTACAGTTCTTATTTTGTTTTCCTTTTAATTTTAGCTAACTTTATTTTTTAATCTTGCAATTTTTTTAAAATTTAATTTTGCAGCATTTTACGGTTGTTTTTTTGGTTTTCTTTTAATTTTAGCTAATTTTATTTTTCAATTTTGAAATTTTTTAAATTTAATTTTGCAGCATTTTACGGTTTTTATTTTGATTTTCTTTTAATTTTAGCTCATTTTATTTTTCAAATTTGAATTTTTCTTAATTTTATTTTAATTTAAATTTTTTTTTTAATTTTTTTTTTTAATCTGGTGCTGCCCAGCCCGGGTCCAGCCGGTGATTGTGGTGATGTTTGAGAGTCCCCAGGATGAGAGCAGGGCTGAGAATCTTGACTCCACCTTTCAGATTGGTTATTTTACCACCTCTATTCCATCCAAATAAAATGGGATTTTAGAACTTTACTAAAGATCAAGGAGACACCAGAAAGCTGCAAGGACTTTGAGGACACAATTTGAATTAAGGACTTTATTTGCATTTCCCGCCGGGCCGTGGCTGATGCGGGGCCGGTCCCAACCCCCTGGGCGCTGCTCGAGCCCCGTTTGCCGCACGGGGGCGGGGCCTGCAGCACCCGCCCCGCCCCTGCCGTGACTCCGCCCCTTTCTGCCGCGAGTCACCAATGGGAGACGCCCCCGCCCCTCAATCCCGCCCCCCCCCCCCCGTTACCCGCGAGTGCGGCCGCTCCCGCCGCCCCCCCCCACGTCCCCCTCGCCCCCTTTGCCGACCCAGCGGGGCCGGTGCTGGCCCCGGTCCCGCCGTTGCTGCTTCGTCTCTGCCGTTCCCCGCGGCTCCGGCTCTGGCGCGGCCGCGCTGCGCCCCCTGTGCGCGCTGCCGCCCCCCCAACCCCGGCGTTCCGAGCTGCCCACGGGCGCCGAGCCGGGCAAACGCCCACGGTTAAACCCGTCCGTGCCGGCGTTTCGCCGCCATCCCCCGGTCCCGGCACAGCACCGGGGCCCGCCCAGCCACCCCCTGCCGCACCGGTGGCCGCGGCCTCTGCCGCGCCTGCCGCGCCGCCCCTGCCCGCCGGGCCGGCCGCCACCCGAGCTCCCAGCGGCTGCACGCCGCGCTCCGGCCCGCCATAGCCCCCCCCGCCGCTCCTCCCGCCTCCCGCCACCCTCCGGGATCATCTCCCGCTGACGCGGCCGCCCCGGCCCCGCCGCCGCCGCTTTCTCGCTTCTGCCGCCGCCGCCGCTCCATGGCGGCCGAGCCGCGCCTTCCCCCCCCCCCCCGCAGCCCTTCCGCTTCAGAGCTGCTGCACGGCGCAGCTCCGCCGCCTCCCGCAACCGCGCCCGTCCCGGCGTTCCCGTCCACGGCCGCAGCCGCGGCTCCGGCTCCGGTTCCCGCGGCTCCGCCGCCTCCCGCGCCCCTCCGCCGCCATCATGGCTGTGCCCGCGCTGACTCAGTGACGCAACCACGCATGCGCAGTTGCTACAACCGCCGCACCAGCGATATCACTCCGCGCCTCATTCAACCACAGCGCCGCTTCCGGGATCAGCCGCGCGCATGCGCAGTTTTATTTGCACGGCCCCGCCGCCACCCCGCGCGGCTTTGGCCGCAGCGTTGGTGCAGCCTGGTCCCGGTTCCGAGCCGCTGTCCGGCCACAGCCGCCATCCCGGTGCCCGGGCACGCCGCTTCCGCCGCCACCGGATCCGTACACGGCACCAGAGCGGCGAAAACCGCGGCGCCACAGCGGCGAAAATCGCGGCGCCGCGCGTGTATCCTTCCGCCGTCTCCGCCGCTGCCGGGGCTTGAGGGGCCGGGCACGGCCGCATCACCGGGAGATCCCTCCGCAGCGCGGCACCTCGCGCAACCGACCCCTGGTATCCCTCCGCGATTTCGCCTTCCGCGCTCCCGGCAGCAGGTGGGACTACTTTGTGTCAAGATCCGTGCGCGCAGCCGCGCGCAGCGCGAAAAACGGCGATCGCTTCTTTTTAAAACTATTTAAAAGCTTAATAGTAATGAAATGCGTTAAAAGCGCCAATCGCTTGGTTTTTAAAGTTTTTAAAAGCTTAATGGTAATTAAATGGTTATAAAAATAGTAACGCAATTAGGGTGATAATAATGTGGGCAATTTGAATTCGGGCAATATGAGACAAAAAATACAAAGGGTTATGGACGGTCTGGGTACCTTTTTCACAGAGAATTAACCCTTAAAAACAACAGCTGGTTGCATATTTATACACTTCATAAATGATGCATAAATTCCATTAAAACGCAGGATTCTGGCTGGGCAGCACCTTGGAGGGAGGAAGAAATTCGGTTTTTTCTGATAACAGAGGAATAAATTCTTTTTCTCTGTGAAAAAGAAAGAAATAAATTTTTTTTCAGGTGTCCTGGGGCTGCTGTCTCGCTGCAAACCTTTTTTTTAAAAAAGATATTTTATATAGCATTGTTTCTATTTTAATAGTTTTTATAACCTAAAACCACATTTAACACTTAAGAGAATTAATGCAGCATTAATTTTTAACACCACACATATAATACTAATTTTAATATTTCCAAAAAGTCAATAATAAAATAAATGCATTTTTTACAATATTCTACATAGCATCATTTCTGTTTTAGCAATTTTTTTAACCTAGAACCATATTTAACACTTAGTGGAATTATTTAACTTTAATAATTAATTAAAGTTGTGTTTAACTTTCTAACACAACCCGTATAATATTCATTTTAATATTTGCAAAAAGCCAATCATAAAATCCCTGCATTTTTCACAATATCCTACATAGCATCATTTCTATTTTAACGATTTTTATAACTTAAATCCACATTTAACACTTAAAATAATTAATACAACATTAATTTTTAACACAGCACAAATAATATTCATTTTAATGTTTGCAAAAAATCAATCATAAAATCCCTGTATTTTTCACAATATCCTCCATAGCATCGTTTCTATTTTAATAATTTTTATAACTTAAAACCATATTTAACACTTAAAAGAATTAATACAGCATTAATTTTTAACACAGCACATGAAATATTCATTTAAATATTTGCAAAAAATCAATATAAAATGCATTTTTCTCCACCCAAAATGAGACAGAAAAACCCTGAAAATTCGCCGGCGTTGATCCCAAAATTGGGAAAACTCACAAAAATCTTTCGATGGTTTTCAACTGAGAGATTGGGGTGAAGTCAGAGGCCAGATTTGGAAAGAAAGAAAATCCAAATCCTGCAGCTGTGCTTGTGCTATTCAGGCAGCTGGTCCTGGAACAAAATCCACAAAATTCACCCCAAAATTCACAAAATTCACCCCAAAATTCACTCCAAAATCTGCAGGGACTGACGGGTAAGTGACCCCCAAAATTCACCTCAAAAATCCCAGAATTCACCACAAAATCCACAAAATTCACCCCAAAATTTGCAGGGACTGACGGGTAAGTGACCCCCAAAATTCACCTCAAAAATCCCCAGAATTCTGTAAAATTCACCCCAAAATCCACAAAATTCACCCCAAAATCTGCAGGGACTGACCGGTAAGTGACCCCAAAAATCACCTCAAAAATCCCCAGAATTCACCACAAAATCCCCCAAAATTCACCCCAATAATCCACAAAATTCACCCCAAAATCCACCCCAAAAACCCCCAAAATTCACCCCAAAATCCACCCCAAAATCCACCCCAAAAACCGCAAAATTCACCCCAAAATCTGCAGGGACTGACGGGTAAGTGACCCCAAAAATCACCTCAAAAATCCCCAGAATTCACCCCAAAATTCCCCCCAAAAACCGCAAAATTCACCCCAAAATCCACAAAGTTCACCCTAAAATTTGCAGGGACTGACGGGTAAGTGACACCAAAAATCACCTCAAAAATCCCTAAAATTCACCTAAAAAATCCCCAGAATCCACCCCAAAAACCACAAAATTTACCCCAAAATCCACAAAATTCACCCCAAAATCTGCAGGGACTGACCGGTAAGTGACCCCAAAAATCACCTCAAAAATCCCCAGAATTCACCACAAAATCCCCCAAAATTCACCCCAATAATCCACAAAATTCACCCCAAAATCCACCCCAAAAACCCCAAAATTCACCCCAAAATCCACCCCAAAATCCGCAAAATTCACCCCAAAATCTGCAGGGACTGACGGGTAAGTGACCCCAAAATTCACCTCAAAAATCCACAAAATTCACCCCAAAAACTGCAAAATTCACCACAAAATCCGCAAAATTCACCCCAAAATTCATCCCAAAAAACGCAAAATTCAGCCCAAAATCTGCAGGGACTGACGGGTAAGTGACCCCAAAATTCACCTCAAAATCCACAAAATTCACCTCAAAAATCCCCAGAATTCACCCCAAAATCTGCAAAATTCACCCCAAAATCTGCAGGGACTGACGGGTAAGTGACCCCAAAATTCACCTCGAAAATCCCCAGAATTCACCTCAAAATCCCCCAAAATTCACCTCAAAATTCACCCCAAAATTCATCCCAAAATCCACAAAATTCACCCCAAAATCTGCAGGGACTGACGGGTAAGTGACCCCAAAATTCACCTCAAAATCCACAAAATTCACCTCCAAAATCCCCAGAATTCACCCCAAAAACCACAAAATTTACCCCAAAATCCACAAAATTCACCCCAAAATCTGCAGGGACTGACGAGTAAGTGACCCCAAAATTCACCTCAAAATCCACAAAATTCACCTCCAAAATCCCCAGAATTCACCTCAAAATCCACAAAATTCACCCCAAAATCCACCCCTAAAACCGCAAAATTTACCCCAAAATCCGCAAAATTCACCCCAAAACCTGCAGGGACTGACGGGTAAGTGACCCCAAAATTCACCTCAAAAATCCCCAGAATTCACCCCAAAATTCACCCCAAAAATCCCCAGAATTCACCCCAAAAACTGCAAAATTCACCCCAAAATCTGCAGGGACTGACGGGTAAGTGACCCCCAAAATTCACCTCGAAAATCCCCAGAATTCACCCCAAAATCCACAAAATTCACCCCAAAATCCACCCCAAAATCTGCAAAATTCACCCCAAAACCTGCAGGGACTGACGGGTAAGTGACCCCAAAATTCACCTTGAAAATCCCCAGAATTCACCCCAAAATCCCCAAAATTCACCCCAAAATCCCCAAAATTCACCCCAAAATTCCCCAGAATTCACCCCAAAATCCACAAAATTCACCCCAAAATCTGCAGGGACTGACGGGTAAGTGACCCCAAAATTCACCTCGAAAATGCCCAGAATTCACCCCAAAACCCACAAAATTCACCCCAAAATCCACCCCAAAAACCGCAAAATTCACCCCAAAATCTGCAGGGACTGACGGGTAAGTGACCCCAAAATTCACCCCAAAATCCACAAAATTCACCCCAAAATCCACAAAATTCACCTCAAAAATCCCCAGAATTCACCCCAAAATCCGCAAAATTCACCGCAAAATTCACCCTAAAATCCACAAAATTCACCCCAAAATCCACCCCAAAAACCACAAAATTCACCCCAAAATCCACAAAATTCACCCCAAAATCCACAAAATTCACCCCAAAATCTGCAGGGACTGACGGGTAAGTGACCCCAAAATTCACCTCAAAATCCACAAAATTCACCCCAAAAATCCACAAAATTCACCCCAAAACCCCCAAAATTCACCCCAAAAACTGCAAAATTCACCCCAAAATCCACAAAATTCACCCAAAAATCTGCAGGGACTGACGGGTAAGTGACCCCAAAATTCACCCCAAAATCCACAAAATTCACCTCAAAAATCCCCAGAATTCACCCCAAAATCCACAAAATTCACCCCAAAATCTGCAGGGACTGACGGGTAAGTGACCCCAAAATTCACCTCAAAATCCACAAAATTCACCTCAAAAATCCCCAGAATTCACCCCAAAATCCACAAAATTCACCACAAAATCCACCCCAAAATCCACCCCAAAATCCGCAAAATTCACCCCAAAATCTGCAGGGACTGACGGGTAAGTGACCCCAAAATTCACCTCAAAATCCACAAAATCCACCCCAAAATCCACAAAATTCACCACAAAATTCACCCCAAAAACCGCAAAATTCACCCTAAAATCTGCAGGGACTGACGGGTAAGTGACCCCCAAAAATCACCTCGAAAATCCCCAGAATTCACCCCAAAATCCCCCCGAATTCACCCCAAAATCCACAAAATTCACCCCCAAAACAGCAAAATTCACCCCAAAATCCGCAAAATTCACCCCAAAATTCATCCCAAAAACCGCAACAT
>NW_026531196.1:0-65332 GCF_020745825.1 Agelaius phoeniceus | reverse complement strand
CGGGGCTTGGGGGTTTAAGGGTTTAGGGGCGTGTCCAAGGGGACACAGGAGGGACACCGGGACTGAATGGGGGCGGGGCTTGGGGAGGGGCAGGGTTTAGGGGATTTAGAGGCGTGGCCAAGGGGACACTGGGAAAGATAACGGGAATTGAAGGAGGGGGCGGGGCTTTAGGGGATTTAGGGGCGTGGCCAAGGGGATATCAGATGGACACAGGGACTGAAAGGGGGTGGGGCTTAGGGGGATGTAGGGGCGGGGACAAAGGGGAGGGGACAAGGGGACACCGGCGGGACACTGGGAGGGAGGGGCGGGGCTTGGGGAGGGGCGGGGGCTTGGGCAGGGGGCGGGGGTTTAATAAGGGCGTGGCTTTTGGAATGGGGCGGGATTTACAGGGGGAGGGGCCAATGGGAGTGGGGACAAAGGGGAGACAGTAAGGGGGCGTGGCTTGAAGGAGTGGGCGGGGCTTCACAGACCAGTCAATAAGCCAGATGAGGCTGTCTGAGTGGGCGTGGCTTAGAGGTGAGGGGCGGAGCTAATAAATGAATAAGGGGCGTGGCCTAATCTATGAGTGGCTGCCAGGGCGTGGTTTTACCGAAAGGGGAGGGGCTACCCCGACGCCCCGCCCCACGCCCCTCCCCGCTTCATTTACATAAATCTCCCCCTCCCCGACCCCTGGGCGGGTCTGCCTCCTCCCTCAGCACCTCATGAATATTCAGCGCGCGGCGCTGGCGCGGCTCATTTGCATAAATTTGCGTGGATTTCCGTGAGGGCCGCGCTCCCGCCCCCCCCCCACCCCTCACGGCAGCGGCGGGAAGGCCGCGCGCGCTGATTGGCCGAGGCCGCCAGCCAATCAGGAGCCGTCGCGGGGCAGAGCGGGGGGGGCGGCGCTGATTGGCTGAGAGGAGGAGGGCGGGGTTTGAGGGGCGGGCGGCCAATGGGAGCGCGCGGGGAGGCGTTGCCATGGCGACGGCGCAGGGTTGGTTGAATATTTATGAGCTGGGCGTGACTACGAGGTGGTGATTAGCATAATGCCGAATAACAAGGGTGCGCTCATGAATATTAATGAAATTTATTGGTTAAGTAGGCTCTGCTTATGAATATTAATGATTTTTATTGTTTAAGTCAGTAGGGCTCATGAATATTAATGAGATTTTAATGATGAGCTAAAGGAAAGGGGAGGCGGTTCCGCCCCTCGCTCCACTGAGGCCACGCCCTCTCATTAAGACCACCCCAAAAGGGGGCGGGGCCAAAATTGGGGTTCAAAACAACAGGGCGGGGCCAAATATGGGGGGCGGTCCTAAAAAGGGGCGGGCCCAAATTTGGGGTTCCGTGAAGGGGGAGGGGCCAAAATTGGGGAGGTCCCAAAAAGGGGAGGGGCCAAAATTGGCGTCCTAAAAGAGGCGGGGTCAAATTTGGGTTTTTTAAGGGGGCGGGGCCAAAATTTGGGGTTCCATGTTTGGGGGAGGGGCCAAAATTGAGGTTCTAAAAACGGGGGGAGGGGCCAAATTTGGGGTCCTAAAATGAGGGGGGAGGGGCGGGGGGGACCTCACCCCAAAATGGGGGAGGGGTAAAAGGGGGGGGGGCCCAAAATTAGGGGCGGAACCCCCTAAAAATGGTGGGGAGGGGCCCAAAATTGGGGAATTTGGGGTGGGGGGTCCCAAAATTGGGGGGAGGGTCCCCAAAAATGAGGGGAAAACCCCAAAAATCGGGGGTTAAATAAAAGGGGGGACCCCAAAACTGAGGGGGAAAAACCCCAAAAATCGGGATTTAAATAAAATGGGGGACCCCAAAAATGAGGGAAAAACCCCCAAAATCGGGGGTTAAATAAAAGGGGGGGTCCCAAAAATGAGGGAAAAACCCCAAAATCGGGATTTAAATAAAGGGGGGACCCCAAAAATGAGGGAAAAACCCCCAAAAATCGGGGGTTAAATAAAAGGGGAGACCCCAAAATTCGGGCCTTAAATAAAAGGGAGGGACCCCAAAAATGAGGGGAAAACCCAAAAAAATCGGGGGTTAAATAAAAGGGGGACCCCAAAACTGAGGGAAAACCCCAAAAATCGGGGGTTAAATAAAGGGGGGACCTCCAAAAATCGGGGGTAAATAAAGGGGGGACCCCAAAAATGAGGGAAAACCCCAAAAATTGGAGTTGTTAAATAAAGGGGGGACTCCAAAAATGAGGAAAAACAGCAAAAATTGGGGGTTGAATAAAAGGGGGGACCCCAAAAATTTGGGGTAAATAAAGGGGGGGGACCCCAAAAATGAGGGGAAACCCCAAAAATCGGGGGTTAAATAAAGAGGGGGGACCCCAAAAATGAGGGAAAAACCCCAAAAATCGGAGGTTAAATAAAGGGGGGACCCCAAAATGGGGGAAAATCCCAAAAATCGGGGGTTAAATAAAAGGGGGGGACCCCAAAAATCGGGGGTTAAATGAAGGGGGGAACCCCAAAAATGAGGGAAAACCCCGAAAATTCGGGGGTTAAATAAAGGTGGGGACCCCAAAAATCGGGGGTTAAACAAAGGGGGACCCCAAAAATGAGGGAAAAACCAAAAAATCGGGGGTTAAATAAAAAGGGAACCCCAAAATGAAGGGAAAACCCCAAAAATCGGGGGTTAAATAAAGGGGAAAACCCCAAAAATCGGGGGTTAAATAAAATGGGGGACCCCAAAAATGAGGGGAAAACCCCAAAAATCGGGGGTTAAATAAAAGGGAGGACCCCAAAAATCGGGGTTTTAATAAAGTGGGGACCCCAAAATGGGGGAAAAACCCCAAAAATCGGGGCTTTAATAAAAATGGGGACCCCAAAATGAGGGGAAAATCCCCAAAAATTCAATTTAAATAACAAAAAAAAGGGGGGGAACCCCAAAAATGAGGGAAAAAACCCCAAAAAATTCAATTTAAATAACAAAAAAAGGGGGGGGAACCCCAAAAATGAGGAAAAAACCCCCAAAAAATCGGGGTTTAAACAACAAAAAAAGGGGGGGGAACCCCAAAAATGAGGAAAAAAACCCAAAAAATTCAATTTAAACAACAAAAAAAAGGGGGGGAACCCAAAAATGAGGGAAAAAAAACCCAAAAAATCGGGGTTTAAACAACAAAAAAAGGGGGGGGAACCCCAAAAATGAGGAAAAAAACCCAAAAAATTCAATTTAAACAACAAAAAAAAAGGGGGGAACCCCCCCAAAAATGAATGGAAAAACCCCAAAAAATTCAATTTAAACAACAAAAAAAAGGGGGGAACCCCCCCAAAAACGGCCCAGGGTGGGGGAGGGGCGGGCTCACCCCTCCCCCCTCTCCCCCCTCCCCCCCCCCAGGGGTGCGCGCGCGCGGGGGTGGGGGAGGGGCGGGGCTATTTTGGGCTCCCGAAAGGGCAAAGGGGACCCGAGAAGGTCACGGGGAGGGGGGGGAGGGGGGGGTCCCCCCCCCATTTCGGGTCCATATAAAGGGGGGGAGCCCCCAGAACCCCCCGAGCCGCCCCCCTGGACACCGCAGGGTGAGTGAACCCCCAAAAAAAATAAAAACCGAACCCCAAAAAATGGACCTAAAATTGGAGGCGGGGGAGGGGGGGAGGAGGAGGGGAAAATCCTAAAAAAATCCTAAAAAATCCTAAAAAATCCTAAAATGGGTGTAGGGGAGGGGGGCACTGAAAAATCCTAAAAAAATCCTAAAAAATCCTAAAATGGGATTGGGGGAGAGGGGGGGCAGCAAAAAATCCTAAAAAAATCCTAAAAAATCCTAAAATGGGAGTGGGGGAGAGGGAGGCACTGAAAAATCCTAAAAAATCCTAAAAAATCCTAAAAACTCCTAAAATGGGAGTGGGGGAGAGGGAGAAAAAAAAATCCTAAAAAAATCCTAAAAAATCCTAAAATGGGATTGGGGGAGAGGGAGGCACCGAAAAATCCTAAAAAATCCTAAAAAATCCTAAAAAATCCTAAAATGGGAGTGGGGGGGAGGGAGGCACCAAAAAATCCTAAAATGGGATTGGGGGGGAGGGAGGCACCGAAAAATCCTAAAAAATCCTAAAAAATCCTAAAAAATCCTAAAAAATCCTAAAAAATCCTAAAAAATCCTAAAATGGGAGTGGGGGGGAGGGAGAAAAAAAAAAATCCTAAAAAATCCTAAAAAATCCTAAAAAATCCTAAAAAAATCCTAAAAAAATCCTAAAAAATCCTAAAATGGGAGTGGGGGAGAGGGAGAAAAAAAATCCTAAAAAATCCTAAAAAATCCTAAAAAATCCTAAAAAATCCTAAAAAATCCTAAAAAATCCTAAAATGGGAGTGGGGGGGGGAGGGAGAAAAAAAAATCCTAAAAAATCCTAAAAAATCCTAAAAAATCCTAAAAAAATCCTAAAAAATCCTAAAAAATCCTAAAATGGGAGTGGGGGAGAGGGAGGCACCGAAAAATCCTAAAAAATCCTAAAAAATTCTAAAAAATCCTAAAAAATCCTGAAATGGGAGTGGGGGAGAGGGAGGCACTGAAAAATCCTAAAAAAATCCTAAAAAAATCCTAAAAAATCCTAAAATGGGATTGGGAGGGAGGGAGAAAAAAAAATCCTAAAAAAATCCTAAAAAAGTCCTAAAAAATCCTAAAAAATCCTAAAAAAATCCTAAAAAAATCCTAAAATGGGAGTGGGGGAGAGGGAGAAAAAAAAATCCTAAAAAATCCTAAAAAATCCTAAAAAATCCTAAAAAAATCCTAAAAAATCCTAAAAAATCCTAAAAAATCCTAAAAAAATCCTAAAATGGGATTGGGGACACCAAAATATCCTAAAAAATCCTAAAATGGGAGTGGGAGGGAGGGAGACACCAAAAAATCCTAAAAAATCCTAAAATGGGATTGGGGGGTGGGAGACACCAAAAAATCCTAAAAAAATCCTAAAATGGGATTGGAGGCACCGAAAAATCCTAAAAAAATCCTAAAATGGGATTGGGGGGGTGGGAGGCACCAAAATAATGCAAAAAAAAATCCCAAATAATGCAAAAAAAATCCCAAATAATGCAAAAAAATCCTAAAATGGGATTGGGAGAGAGGGGGACACCAAAAAATCCTAAAAAAAAACCCAAAATATCCTAAAAAATCCCAAAATCGGTCTGAGAGGGAGGGAGACCCCCCAAAAAAGCCCCAAAATTTGCCTGGGGGAGGGAGACCCTAAAAAAACCCCAAAATAATCCGAAAAAAAAACCCCCAAAATTGGTCGGGGAGAGAGAGAAACCCCAAAATCCCCTAAAATTCCCCAAAATCCCCTTAAATTCCCCAAAATTCCCTAAAATTCCCCAAAATTCCCTAAAATTCCCCCAAATCCCCCCGAAATTGTCCCAAAATCCCCTCAGGACCCCAAAATCCCCCGGGATTGTCCCCAAATCCCCTCAGGACCCCAAAATCCCCCCAGAAACCCCAAAATCCCCTCAGGACCCCAAAATCCCCCGGAATTGACCCCAAATCCCCTCAGGACCCCAAAATCCCCCGGGATTGTCCCAAAATCCCCTCAGGACCCCAAAATCCCCTCAGGACCCCAAAAATCCCCCGGGATTGTCCCAAAATCCCCTCCGGGACCCCAAAATCCCCTCAGGACCCCAAAATGCCCCGGGATTGACCCCAAATCCCCCGGGATTGACCCCAAATCCCCTCAGGACCCCAAAATCCCCTCAGGGACCCCAAAAATCCCCTCAGGACCCCAAAATCCCCTCAGGACCCCAAAATCCCCCCGGAATTGACCCCAAAATCCCTTCAGGACCCCAAAATCCCCTCAGGGACCCCAAATCCCCTCTGGGACCCCAAAATCCCTTCAGGACCCCAAAATCCCCCGGGATTGACCCCAAATCCCCTCAGGACCCCAAAATCCCCCGGGATTGACCCCAAATCCCCTCTGGGACCCCAAAATCCCCTCAGGACCCCAAAATCCCCCGGGATTGTCCCAAAATCCCCTCAGGACCCCAAAATCCCCTCTGGGACCCCAAAATCCCCTCTGGGACCCCAAAAATCCCCTCAGGACCCCAAAATCCTCCGGGATTGATCCCAAATCCCCTCAGGACCCCAAAATCCCCTCAGGACCCCAAAATGCCCCGGGATTGTCCCCAAATCCCCCCAGAAACCCCAAAATCCCCCCAAAACCACAAAATGGCGCCCCCGAACCCCAAAAGTGACGCCCCCAAATTGACCACGAACCCCCAAAATCTCCCCCTCCGTACCCCAAAAACACCTCAGGCACCCTAAAATTCGCACCGCCACCCCTAAAAAACCCCAAAATTCGCTCGGGACCCCCCAAAATTCGCTCGGGACCCCCCAAAATCCCCCCCGGGACCCCAAAACCCCCGGTGGGCCCCACCGTGACTCAGCTCGCGGCGTTGCCCTTTTAAGGCTCCGCCCACTCGGGGCGGGCGCGCGGTGACGTCACCATCTTAAGCTCCGCCCACGCCCCGCGAGCGCCGCTGCAGAGCCCAGGTGGGGTCGGGGAGGGGCGGGGCCGAATTTTGGGGTGAAAAAGGGAGAATTCGGGGCAGGGCGTGGAGCTGTGAGGGAAAAGGGGCTGAATTTGGGGTGGAAAAGGCGGAATTTGGGGTGAAAAGGCGGAATTTGAGGGGAAAAAAGGCGAATTTTGGGCGTCCGGGGAAACGTTTTGGGCGGTTGGAGGAAGTCGTGAGGGAAAAACGCGCAGGTTTTGAGGGGAAAAGTGCCGGGTTTGAAGTAAAAAAGTGGATTTTGGGGTGAAAAAGGCGGATTTTGGGGTGAAAAAGGCAGATTTGGGAGTGCGGGAGGAAATCCTGAAGTTTTAAAAGTGGTGATTTTGAGGTGAAAAGTGCAGATTTTGGGAGCTGGGGCACATTTTGTGGTGGGTGAGGAAATCGTGAGGTAAAAAGTGGAGATATTGAGATAAAAAAGCAGATTTTGAGGTAAAAATGAAGATTTTGGAGGGGAAATAGCAGATTTTGGGGGCGGAGGGCAATCCTGAAGGAAAAAAAGTGCAGATTTTGAGGTGAAAAGTGCAGATTTTGGGAACCGGGGCAGATTTTGTGGTAAGAGAGGAAATCGTGAGGTAAAAAAGGGAGATTTTGAGGGGAAAAGTGCCGGTTTTGAGGTAAAAAATGAGATTTTGGGGTGAAAAAGGCAGATTTTGGGGATTGGGAGGAAATCCTGAAGTTAAAAGTGGTGATTTTGAGGTAAAAAGTGCAGATTTTGGGAGCTGGGGCAGATTTTGTGGTGGGTGAGGAAATCGTGAGGTAAAAAAGGGAGATTTTGAGATAAAAAAGCAGATTTTGAGGTAAAAATGAAGATTTTGGGGTGAAAAAGGCAGATTTTGGGGATTGGGAGGAAATCCTGAAGTAAAAAGTGCAGATTTTGAGGTAAAAAGTGCAGATTTTGAGGTGAAAAGTGCGGGTTTTGGGAGCTGGGGCAGATTTTGTGGTGGGTGAGGAAATCGTGAGGTAAAAAGTGGAGATATTGAGATAAAAAAGCAGATTTTGAGGTAAAAATGAAGATTTTGGAGTGGAAATAGCAGATTTTGGAGGCGGAGGGCAATCCTGAAGGAAAAAAAGTGCAGATTTTGAGGTGAAAAGTGCAGATTTTGGGAGCCGGGGCAGAGTTTGTGGTGGGAGAATAAATCGTGAGGTAAAAAAGGGAGATTTTGAGGGAAAAAGTGCCGGTTTTGAGGTAAAAAAGGAGATTTTGGGGTGAAAAAGGCAGATTTTGCGGATTGGGAGGAAATCCTGAAGTAAAAAGTGGTGATTTTGAGGTGAAAAGTGCAAATTTTGGGCTCTGGGGTGGATTTTGGATTTTAGTGGTGCGGGAAGAAATTCTGAGGTGGAAACTGCAGATTTTGGGGGTAAAAATGCAGATTTGTGGGTGAAAAAGTCGAATTTTGGGGTTCTGATGGTGGATTTTGGGGTGAAAAAAGTCGAATTTGGGGTGCAAAAATTGAATTTTGGGGCGCAAAAGTTGAATTTGGGGGTGCTCAAAAGGCAGATTTCAGGGTGCAAAAGTTGAATTTGGGGGTGAAAACTCAAAAGTGGCGTTCAAAAGGCAGAAATTGAGCCGCAAAAGCCGAATTTATGGGTTCCAAAGTGCGGATTTGGGGTGCAAAGGGCGGATTTTAGGGCTCCACAGGCGGATTTGATGATTCCAAAGGGCGGATTTGGGGTGCAAAGTGCGGATTTTAGGGCTCCACAGGCGGATTTGGGGTGCAAAGTGCCGATTTTAGGGCTCCACAGGCGGATTTGATGATTCCAAAGGCGGATTTGGGGTGCAAAGTGCGGATTTGGGGCGCAAAGTGCCGATTTTAGGGCTCCACGGGCGGATTTGATGATTCCAAAGGTGGATTTGGGGTGCAAAGTGCAAATTTGATGATTCCAGAGGCGAATTTGATGATTCCAAAGGCGGATTTGGGGTGCAAAGTGCGGATTTGATGATTCCAGAGGCGAATTTGATGATTCCAAAGGCGGATTTGGGGCTCCACAGGCGAATTTGATGATTCCAAAGGCGGATTTGGGGTTCCTCAGGCGGATTTGGGGTTCCTCAGGCGAATTTGATGATTCCACAGGCGGATTTGGGGTTTCCAAACGCGGATTTGGGGTTCCTCAGGCGGACTTGGGGTTCCTCAGGCGAATTTGATGATTCCAAAGGCGGATTTGGGGTTCCACAGGCGGATTTGGGGTTCCAAAGTTCGGATTTGGGGTTCCCCCGGCGGCGGGGCGGGGTAGGGGAGCGGCCCCTGCCCGGTGCTTTCCCCGTTTCTCCTCCTTCCTCCTCCTCCTCCTCCTCCTCCTCCTCCTCCCCTTGAAACGCCCTTGGCGGGGGCGGGGCTGGCCCGGGGCCCTTGCCGGGTTCGGGGCTCCCTCGGCCATTCCCGGATCGGCTCCCGCAGCTCCCGGACACTCCCGAACCTCTCCGGACACTCCCGAACCTCTCCGAACCCTTCCGAACCTCTCCGAACCTTTCCGAACCTCTCCGGACACTCCCGAACCTTTCCGGACACTCCCGAACCTCTCCGGAAACTCCCGAACACTCCCGAACCTCTCCGGACACTTCCGGATACTCCCGAACACTCCCGAACCTCTCCGGACACTCGGTGGGTGCCCCCCTGAGAACATCCGGGGCTTTTTTTCTCCACTTTGGGGTTTTTTCTTGTCCCATAAATCTGTGCAGGTTTTACCTCAAAATTTCAGGGATTTCCCTTCAAAATCCTGGCGGTTCCCTCTTCAAATCTTGGGGTTTTTGGTTTAAATGTTGTGGGTTTCACCTCAAAATTCTCGAAATTTGAGGCTTTTCCCTCAAGATTTTTGGGATTTCCCTCCAAAATCTTTGGGATTTGCCATCAACATCTTGAGGGTTTTCCCTAAAACTGTTGGGGGTTTCACCTCAAAATTTTGGGGTTTTACCCTTAAAATCCTGGGGGTTTTCCCCTAAAAAGTTTGGGGGTTTTCACCTCAAAATTTTGGGGTTTACCCTTAAAATCCTGGGGGTTTTCCCCTCAAAATTTCAAGGATTTCCCTTCAAAATTTTGGGGGTTTTACCTCAAAATCCTGGGGGTTTTCCCTCAAAATCTTGGGGTCTGCCCCTCAAAGTCTTGGGTTTTTCCCTTTCAGATCTTGGGATTTTTCCCTTCAAAATCCCGGGGTTTTCCCCTAAAAAGTTTGGGGTTTTTCCCTTCAAGTTTTGGGGTTTTTTCCTCAAAATTTGAGGGTTTTCTCCTCAAAATCTTGGGATTTTCCCCTCCAAATCTTGGGGGTTTTCTCCCAAAATCTTGGGGTTTTCTCCTCCAAATTTTGGGGTTTTCTCCTCAAAGTCTTGGGATTTCCCCTCAAAATCCTGAGGATTTTCCCTCAAAATTTTGGGGTTTTTACCTCAAAATCCTGGAGGTTTCCCCTCCAAATTTTGGGTTTTTCTCCTCAAAGTCTTGGGGTTTTCCCTAAAAATCTTGGGGGTTTTCCCTCAAAATCCTGGGATTTCCCCCTCAAAATCCTGGGATTTTCCCTTCAAAATTTTGGGGTTTTCCCCTCAAAATCTTGAGGGTTTTCCCTCAAAATCCTGGGGATTTTACCTCAAAATTTTGGGGTTTTTACCTCAAAATCCTGGGGGTTTTCCCCTCAAAATCTTGGGGGTTTTACCTCAAAATTTTGGGGTTTTCCCCTCCAAATCTTGGGATTTCCCCCTCAAAATTTTGGGGTTTTCCCTTCAAAATCTTGGGGTTTCCCCCTCAAAATTTTGGGATTTTCCCTTCAAAATTTTGGGATTTTCCCTTCAAAATTTTGGGGGTTTGACCTCAAAATCCCGGGGTTTTTCCCTCAAAATTTTGGGGTTTTTGCCTCAAAATCCTGGGGATTTTCCCTCAAAATTTTGGGGTTTTTGCCTCAAAATCCTGGGGATTTTCCCTTCAAAATTTTGGGGTTTTCCCCTCAAAATCTTGGGGTTTTCCCTTTCAGATCTTGGGATTTTCCCTTCATATTTTTGGGGATTTTCCCCTCAAATTTTTGGGATTTTCCCTTCAAAATTTTGGGGTTTTCCCCTCAAAATTTTGGGATTTTCCCTTCAAAATTTTGGGGTTTTCCCCTCCAAATCCTGGGGTTCTTCCCCCCCAGTCCCTCCCAGTCCCTCCCAGTTAATTCCCAGTCCCTCCCAGTGCTCCCCAGTCCCTCCCAGTTCCCTCCCAGTTCACTCCCAGTGCTCCCAGTCCCTCCCAGTTCCCTCCCAGTTAATTCCAGTTCCCTCCCAGTGTCCCCAGTCCCTCCCAGTTAATTCCCAGTTCACTCCCAGTGCTCCCAGTCCCTCCCAGTTCCCTCCCAGTGCTCCCAGTTAATTCCCAGTTCACTCCCAGTGCTCCCAGTCCCTCCCAGTTCCCTCCCAGTTCCCTCCCAGTGCTCCCAGTTAATTCCCAGTTCACTCCCAGTGCTCCCAGTCCCTCCCAGTTAATTCCCAGTTCACTCCCAGTCCCTCCCAGTCTGTCCCAGTTAATTCCCAGTTCACTCCCAGTGTCCCCAGTCCCTCCCAGTGCTCTCTGACCTTTTCCAGTCACTCCCAGTTCACTCCCAGTTCCCCCAGTCCACTTCCCAGTCCCTCCCAGTTCTCTCCAGTCCCCTCCCAGTGTCCCCAGACCACTCCCAGTGTCCCCAGTTCAATCCCAGTCCCCTCCCAGTCCCTCCCAGTGTCCCCAAACCACTCCCAGTCCCTCCAGACCACTCCCAGTGTCCCCAGTCCCTCCCAGTTCATTCCCAGTGCCCCCAGTCCCTCCCAGTCCCTCCCAGTTCACTCCCAGTCCCTCCCAGTTCATTCCCAGTGCCTCCAGTCCCTCCCAGTCCCTCCCAGTTCACTCCCAGTCCCTCCCAGTGCCCTCCCAGTGCCCCCAGTGCCCTCCCAGTGCTCCCAGTCCCCTCCCAGTGCTCCCAGTTCACTCCCAGTCCCTCCCAGTGCTCCCAGTGCTCCCAGTCCCCCCCAGTTCACTCCCAGTGCTCCCAGTGCTCTCCCAGTGCTCCCAGTGCCCCCAGTCCCTCCCAGTTCCCTCCCAGTCCCCTCCCAGTCCCTCCCAGTTCCCTCCCAGTCCCTCCCAGTCCCTCCCAGTCCCCCCAGTTCCCTCCCAGTCCCCTCCCAGTGCCCCCAGTTCCCTCCCAGTCCCCTCCCAGTCCCCCCAGTTCCCTCCCTCCCTTTCTGGTAAACCCCCCCCCCCCCCATTTGTAACCATATCCCTGCCCCTCCCCCAGCCCCCATGACGTCACCGCCACCCCCCCCCGTGACGTCATCATTGTCCCCTCAGTGCCACCAGCCCCGTCAGGATGTCCCCGCCCGTGCCCGCCCTCACCCCTGAGCAGAAGAAGGAGCTGGCGGCCATCGCCCAGCGCATCGTGGCACCCGGCAAGGGCATCCTGGCTGCCGATGAGTCCACTGGTTTGTACTGGTTTATACTGGTTTATACTGGGAATGGGCTGGGAATGGGCTGGGACACACTGGGTTATACTGGGTTATACTGGGATGGACTGGGACACACTGGGGCCATGGCCCAGCACATCGTGGCACCCGGCAAGGGCATCCTGGCTGCCGATGAGTCCACTGGTTTGTACTGGTTTATACTGGTTTATACTGGGAATGGGCTGGGACACACTGGGTTATACTGGGATGGACTGGGACACACTGGGTTATACTGGGTTATACTGGGATGGACTGGGACACACTGGGGCCATCGCCCAGCGCATCGTGGCACCCGGCAAGGGCATCCTGGCTGCCGATGAGTCCACTGGTTTGTACTGGTTTGTACTGGTTTATACTGGTTTATACTGGGAATGGGCTGGGAATGGGCTGGGACACACTGGGTTATACTGGGTTATACTGGGATGGACTGGGACACACTGGGTTATACTGGGATGGACTGGGACACACTGGGTTATACTGGGTTATACTGGGATGGACTGGGACACACTGGGTTATACTGGGTTATACTGGGATGGACTGGGACACACTGGGGCCATTGCCCAGCGCATCATGGCACCGGGCAAGGGAATCCTGGTTCCGATGAGTCCACTGGTTTGTACTGGTTTATACTGGTTTATACTGGGAATGGGCTGGGAATGGGCTGGGACACACTGGGTTATACTGGGTTGGACTGGGACACACTGGGGCCATGGCCCAGCGCATCGTGGCACCCGGCAAGGGCATCCTGGCTGCCGATGAGTCCACTGGTTTGTACTGGTTTATACTGGTTTATACTGGGTTATACTGGGAATGGGCTGGGACACACTGGGTTATACTGGGAATGGACTGGGACACACTGGGTTATACTGGGTTATACTGGGATGGACTGGGACACACTGGGGCCATGGCCCAGCGCATCGTGGCACCCGGCAAGGGCATCCTGGCTGCCGATGAGTCCACTGGTTTGTACTGGTTTATACTGGGTTATACTGGGAACGGGCTGGGACACACTGGGTTATACTGGGAATGGGCTGGGTTATACTGGGAATGGACTGGGTTATACTGGGTTATACTGGGAATGGACTGGGACAGACTGGAAGGGACTGGGAATGGACTGGGACAGACTGGGAGGGACTGGGACACACTGGGTTATACTGGGAATGGACTGGGACAGACTGGAAGGGACTGGGAATGGACTGGCACAGACTGGGAATAGACTGGGATGGACTGGGATAGACTGGGATAGACTGGGATGGACTGGGAGGGACTGGGGAGGGACTGGGAATGGACTGGGAATGGACTGGGAATGGGCTGGGACACACTGGGTTATACTGGGTTATACTGGGATGGACTGGGACACAGTGGGATGGACTGGGAATGGGCTGGGTTATACTGGGATGGACTGGGACACACTGGGTTATACTGGGTTATACTGGGATGGACTGGGACACACTGGGATGGACTGGGAATGGGCTGGGTTATACTGGGATGGACTGGGACACACTGGGTTATACTGGGAATGGACTGGGACACACTGGGTTATACTGGGTTATACTGGGATGGACTGGGACACACTGGGGCCATGGCCCAGCGCATCGTGGCACCCGGCAAGGGCATCCTGGCTGCCGATGAGTCCACTGGTTTGTACTGGTTTATACTGGTTTATACTGGGAATGGGCTGGGACACACTGGGAATGGGCTGGGACACACTGGGTTATACTGGGTTATACTGGGTTATACTGGGTTATACTGGGTTATACTGGGATGGACTGGGACACACTGGGGCCATCGCCCAGCGCATCGTGGCACCCGGCAAGGGCATCCTGGCTGCCGATGAGTCCACTGGTTTGTACTGGTTTATACTGGTTTATACTGGGAATGGGCTGGGACACACTGGGTTATACTGGGAATGGACTGGGAATGGGCTGGGTTATACTGGGAATGGGCTGGGACACACTGGGTTATACTGGGTTATACTGGGATGGACTGGGACACAGTGGGATGGACTGGGAATGGGCTGGGTTATACTGGGATGGACTGGGACACACTGGGTTATACTGGGTTATACTGGGACACACTGGGTTATACTGGGTTATACTGGGATGGACTGGGACACACTGGGGCCATGGCCCAGCGCATCGTGGCACCCGGCAAGGGCATCCTGGCTGCCGATGAGTCCACTGGTTTGTACTGGTTTATACTGGTTTATACTGGGAATGGGCTGGGAATGGACTGGGACACACTGGGTTACACTGGGTTATACTGGGTTATACTGGGATGGACTGGGACACACTGGGGCCATCGCCCAGCGCATCGTGGCACCCGGCAAGGGCATCCTGGCTGCCGATGAGTCCACTGGTTTGTACTGGTTTATACTGGTTTATACTGGGAATGGGCTGGGACACACTGGGTTATACTGGGTTATACTGGGTTATACTGGGAATGGACTGGGACACACTGGGGCCATGGCCCAGCGCATCGTGGCACCCGGCAAGGGCATCCTGGTTCCGATGAGTCCACTGGTTTGTACTGGTTTATACTGGTTTATACTGGGTTATACTGGGAATGGGCTGGGACACACTGGGTTATACTGGGTTATACTGGGACACACTGGGTTATACTGGGTTATACTGGGATGGACTTGGACACACTGGGTTATACTGGGATGGACTGGATTATACTGGAATGGACTGGGACACACTGGGTTATACTGGGTTATACTGGGTTATACTGGGTTATACTGGGTTATACTGGGTAATACTGGGAATGGGCTGGGACAGACTGGGATTGGACTGGGAGTGGACTGGGAATGGACTGGGTTATACTGGGTTATACTGGGTTATACTGGGAATGGACTTGGACAGACTGGGTTATACTAGGAATGGACTGGGAATGGGCTGGAACACACTGGTTTATACTGGTTTTAACTGGTTTGTACTGGTTCTAACCGGTCCATGCCCCCACAGGCAGCATCACCAAGCAGCTGAGCCAGACTGGTTTACACTGGTTCATAGGGGTCCATACTGGTCCATACTGGTTCTAACTGGTTTATAGTGGCCCATACTCATCCATACTGGTTCTAACTGGTCCATACTGGTTCCAACTGGTTTATAGTGGCCCATACTCATCCATACTGGTTCTAACTGGTCCGTGCCCCCTTTAGGCAGCATCGCCAAGCAGCTGAGCCAGACTGGTTTACACTGGTTCATAGGGGTCCATACTGGTTTATACTGATTCTAACTGGTCCATACTGGTTCTAACTGGTTTCTACTGGTCTCTGCCCCCCTCAGGCAGCATTGCCAAGCAGCTGAGCCAGACTGGTTTATACTGGTTCATAGGGGTCCATACTGGTTTATACTGGTTCTAACTGGTCCATACTGGTTCTAACTGGTCCATACTGGTTTATACTGGTTCTAACTGGTCTGTGCCCCCCCCCTCAGGCAGTCTGAGCTCGGTGGGTGCCGAGAACACGGAAGAGAAACCGGTGCTGGTACCGGCAGCTGCTGTTGACGGCCCACAGCCAGCTCGGACCAGTTTCTACTGGTTTCTACTGGTTTCTACTGGTTCTAACTGGTTTCTACTGGTCTCCGCCCCCCTCAGGCAGCATCGCCAAGCGGCTGAGCTCGGTGGGCGCCGAGAACACGGAGGAGAACCGGCGCTGGTACCGGCAGCTGCTGTTCACGGCCGACAAGCGCGTGGAGCCGTGCATCGGCGGCGTCATCCTGTTCCACGAGACCATGTACCAGAAAGCCGACGACGGGCGCCCCTTCCCGCAGGTCATCCGCGACAAGGGCGCCCTGGTGGGCATCAAGGTGGGACAACCGCGGGGACAACCACGGGGACACCTTGGGGACACCTTGGGGACTTGGGGGATTTGGGGACGGTGGGCGTTCCTTGAGTTGGGTTGAACGTGGGGAGGTGGGAGCCACATCTGAGGTGGGTTCAGAGGGTGAGGTGGGGACAATTGGGGACATTTGGGGTCTTTAGGGCATTGGGGACACCTTGGGGACATTGGGGACACCTTGGGGACACCTTGGAGATATTGGGGACCTTGAGGGGCCATGGGGGTGTTGGGCGTTCCTTGAGTTGGGTTGAATGTGGGGAGGTGGGAGCAGAGGAGCCACATCTGAGGTGGGTTCAGAGGGTGAGGTGGGGACAATTGGGGACATTTGGGGTCTTGAGGACATTGGGGACACCTTGGGGTCTTGGGGGTGTTGGGAGTTCCTTGAGTTGGGTCAACCGTGGAGAGGTGGGCGCCACATCTGAGGTGGGTTCAGAGGGTGAGGTGGGGACAGTTTGGGGTCTTGAGGGCATTGGGGACACCTTGGAGATAATGGGGACACCTTGGGGACACTGGGGATGTTGGGGACCTTGAGGGGATTTGAGGGTGCTGGGCATTCCTTGAGTTGGGTTGGACGTGGGGAGGTGGGAGCCACATCTGAGGTGGGTTCAGAGGGTGAGGTGGGGACAGTTCAGGGACATTTGGGGTCTTTAGGGCATTGGGGACAATGAGGGAACTTGGGGACATTGAGGGGTCCTGGAGAGGTTGAGGTGTCTTGGGGACGTTGGGCATTCCTTGAGTTGGGTTGAACGTGGGGAGGTGGGAGCCACATCTGAGGTGGGTTCAGAGGGTGAGGTGGGGACGTTTGGGGTCTTGAGGAGCTTGGGGACACCTTGGGGACACCTCGGGGACATCGGGAATGTCAGGGACATTGAGGGAGTTGGGTGTTCCTTGAGTTGGGTCAAGCATGGAATGGTGGGAGCCACATCTGAGGTGGGTTCAGAGGGTGAGGTGGGGACATTTGGGGACATTTGGGGTCTTTGGGACATTGGGGACACCTTGGGGACATCGGGGACACCTTGGGGCCCTGCTGGTGTCCCCGGTGTCCCCATGACGGTGTCACTGTCCCCCAGGTGGACAAGGGCGTGGTGCCCCTGGCTGGCACCAACGGCGAGACCACGACCCAGGGTGAGTGACAGCAATGTCCCCACGGCCACCACCATGTCCCCAAGGCCACCACCATGTCCCTGTCACAGCCCTGTCCCCAAGGCCACCATTGTGTCCCTGATGCCGTCATGGTGTCCCCATCCCTGTCACTGCTGTGTCCCCAAGGCCACCGCTCTGTCGTCATCCCTGTCACCATGGTGTCCCTGATGCCACCACAGTGTCCCTGTCCCTGTCCCAGCAATGTCTCTGATATGTCCCCAGTGCCACCATGGTGTCCCCATCCCTGTGTCACCACCGTGTCCCCATCCCTGATGCCACCACGGTGTCCCTGTCCCTGTCCCAGCTGTGTCCCCGATGTGTCCCCAGTGCCACCATGGTGTCCCCATCCCCGTGTCACCACCATGTCCCCATCTCTGATGCCACCAGTGTCCCTGTCCCTGTCCCAGCTGTGTCCCCGATGTGTCCCCAGTGCCACCCCAATGTCCCCATCCCTGTCACCATGGTGTCCCTGATGCCACCACGGTGTCCCCATCCCTGTGTCACCCGCCCAGCCCAGCCCAGCCCATGCCACCACAGGGTCCCCAATGTCCCCTGATGTCCCCAATGTCCCCAGGACTCAGTGGCCTCATGGAGCCCCTGCATTGCTCCGTGTCCCCAATGTCCCCAGTGTCCCCAACACTCACCAGGTCCTCCATGACCACAACATCCTCAGTGTCCCCATTGCCCCCAATGTCCCCAACACCCTTGATGTCCCCAGTGTCCCCATTGCCCCAAACATCCTCAATGTCTCCTGCTGTCCCCAATGTCCCAAATATGTCCCCACTGTCCCCAGGACTCAGTGGCCTCATGGAGCCCCTGCAATGCTCCATGTCCCCAGTGTCCCCAATGTCCCCATTGCCCCCAGTGTCCCCAGTGTCCCCAACACTCACCAGGTCCTCCATGACTGCAATGTCCCCAGTGTCCCCAGAGCTGGACAGGCTCTTGGAGCTCCCTCAGTGCCCTGTGTCCCCTGTCCCCTCAAGGTCCCCCACAGTGCCCTGTGTCCCCAATGTCCCCCATGTCCCCCATGTCCTCATTGTCCTCAACACTCTCCAGGTCTTTCATGACCATAACATCCTCAATGTCCCCATTGTCCCCAATGTCTCCAAACATCCTCAGTGTCCCCAGTGTCCCCAGTGTCCCAAACACCCTTGATATCCCCAATGTCCCAATCATGCCCAGTGTCCCCAATGTCCCCAGTGTCCCCAATGTCTCCAAAACTCTCCAGGTCCTCCATGACCACAATGTTCTCAGTGTCCCCATTGACCCAAATGTCCCCATTGCCCCAATTGCCCCCAGTGTCCCCAATGTCTCCATTGCCCCCATTGCCCCCAATGTCTCCATTGCCCCCAATGTCCCCAACACTCTCCAGGTCCTCCATGACCACAATGTCCCCATTGCCCCCAATGTCCCCAGTGTCCCCAATGTCCCCAACACTCTCCAGGTCCTCCATGACCACAATGTCCCCATTGCCCCCAATGTCCCCAGTGTCCCCAATGTCCCCAACACTCTCCAGGTCCTCCATGACCACAATGTCCTCATTGACCCCATTGACCCCAATGCCCCCAACGTCCCCAACGTCCCCAGTGTCCCCAATGTCCCCAGTGTCCCCAATGTCCCCAATGTCCCCAGGGCTGGACGGGCTCATGGAGCGCTGTGCCCAGTACAAGAAGGACGGCGCTGACTTTGCCAAGTGTCCCCAGTGTCCCCATTGCCCCCAATGTCCCCAACACTCTCCAGGTCCTCCATGACCACAATGTCCTCAGTGTCCCCATTGACCCCATTGACCCAAATGTCCCCAGCATCCCCAATATCCCCATTGCCCCCAGTGTCCCCAACACTCACCAGGTCCTCCATGACCACAATGTCCCCATTGCCCCCAATGTCCCCATTGTCCCCAATGTCTCCATTCCCCCAATTGCCCCCAATGTCCCCAGCGTCCCCAGTGTCCCCAACACTCACCAGGTCCTCCATGACCACAATGTCCTCATTGATCCAAACATCCCCAACATCCCCAATGTCCCCATTATCCCCAATGTCCCCATTGCCCCCAGTATCCCCAGCACGTCCAATGTCCCCAAAACTCTCCAGGTCCTCCATGACCACAATGCCCCCAGTATCCCCAGTGTCCCCAGTGCCCCCCAGTGTCCCCAATGTCCCCATTGCCCCCAGTGTCCCCAACACTCTCCAGGTCCTCCATGACCGCAACGTCCTCAGTGTCCCCATTGACCCAAATGTCCCCAATGTCCCCAGCGTCCCCAGTGTCCCCAACACTCACCAGGTCCTCCATGACCACAATGTCCTCATTGACCCCATTGACCCAAACATCCCCAATGTCCCCAAGGTCCCCATTGCCCCCAATGTCCCCAGTGTGCCCAGTGTCCCCAGTGTCTCCATTGTCCCCAATGTCCCCAACACTCTCCAGGTCCTTCATGACCACAATGTCCTCAGTGTTCCCATTGACCCAAACATCCCCATTGCCCCCAACATCCCCAGTGCCCCCATTGTCCCCAATGTCCCAAACATCCGCAATGTCCCCAGTGTCCCCAATGTCCCCGTGCTGTCCCCGTGCTGTCCCCAGGGCTGGACGGGCTCATGGAGCGCTGTGCCCAGTACAAGAAGGACGGCGCTGACTTTGCCAAGTGTCCCCAGTGTCCCCATTGCCCCCAATGTCCCCATTGCCCCCAGTGTCCCCAACACTCACCAGGTCCTCCATGACCGCAATGTCCCCATTGACCCAAATGTCCCCAATGTCCCCAGTGTCCCAAACATCCCCAGTGTCCCAAACATCCCCAGTGTCCCCATTGCCCCCAATGTCTCCATTCCCCCAATTGCCCCCAATGTCCCCAGTGCCCCCAGTGTCCCCAATGTCCCCAATGTCCCCAACACTCACCAGGTCCTCCATGACCACAGTGTCCTCAGTGTCCCCATTGACCCAAACATCCCCATTGCCCCCAGTGTCCCCAACACTCACCAGGTCCTTCGTGACCACAATGTCCTCAGTGTCCCGATTGCCTCCAATGTCCCCAACACCCTTGATGTCCCCAGTGTCCCCAATGTCTCCAGTGTCCCCGTTGCCCCCAATGTCCCCAGTACCTCCATGACTGCAACGTCCTCAGTGTCCCCATTGACCCCAATGTCCCAAACATCCCCATTGCCCCCAGTATCCCCAGTGTCCCCAGTGCCCCCAGCACCTCCATGACTGCAACGTCCTCAGTGTCCCCATTGACCCCAATGTCCCAAACATCCCCAGTGTCCCCATTGACCCCATTGACCCAAATGTCCCCAGCATCCCCAATGTCCTCATTGTCCTCATTGTCCCCAATGTCCCCAATGTCCCCAATGTGCTGTCCCCAGGGCTGGATGGGCTCATGGAGCGCTGTGCCCAGTACAAGAAGGACGGCGCTGACTTTGCCAAGTGTCCCCAGTGTCCCCAATGTCCCCAATGTCCCCAATGTCCCCAACACTCACCAGGTCCTCCATGACCACAATGTCCTCAGTGTCCCCATTGACCCCATTGACCCAAATGTCCCCAGTGTCCCCATTGCCCCCAGTGTCCCCAGCACGTCCAATGTCCCCAAAACTCTCCAGGTCCTCCATGACCACAATGTCCCCAGTATCCCCAATGTCCCCAGTGCCCCCCAGTGTCCCCCATGTCCCCATTGCCCCCAATGTCCCCAACACTCTCCAGGTCCTCCATGACCGCAATGTCCCCATTGACTCCATTGACCCAAACATCCCCAATGTCTCCATTGCCCCCAATGTCCCCAGTGTCCCAAACATCCCCAGTGTCCCCATTGCCCCCAATGTCCCCAGTGTCCCCAGTGTCCCCAACACTCACCAGGTCCTCCATGACCACAATGTCCTCAGTGTCCCCATTGACCCAAACATCCCCAATGTCCCCATTGCCCCCAATGTCCCCAGTGTCCCCATTGCCCCCAGTGTCCCCAGCACCTCCATGACTGCAACGTCCTCAGTGTCCCCATAGACCCCATTGACCCAAATGTCCCCAGCATCCCCAATGTCCCCAATGTCCCAAACGTCCCCAATGTCCCCAGGGCTGGACGGGCTCATGGAGCGCTGTGCCCAGTACAAGAAGGACGGCGCTGACTTTGCCAAGTGGCGCTGCGTGCTGAAGATCACGCCGCACACGCCCACGCGCCTCGCCGTCATGGAGAACGCCAACGTCCTGGCGCGCTACGCCAGCATCTGCCAGCAGGTCCCCAACCGTCCCCGAGTGTCCCCGAGTGTCCCCAACACGGGCTGGGGATGGCGCCATCCAAGGGTGGTGGCTGGGTGGGGGTTTGGGGGCAGCTGGAGGGGGTTTGGTGGCATCTGGAAGGGGTTTGGGGACATCTAGAGGGGATTTGGGGACATCTAGGCTGGGTTTAGTCCATCTGGAAGGGGTTTGGTGGCATCTAGAGGGGGTTTGGGGACATTTAGGCTGGGTTTAGTCCATCTAGAGGGGGTTTGGTGGCATCTAGGCTGGGTTTAGTGACAGCTGGAGAGGGTTTGGGGACATCTGGAGGGGGTTTGGTGGCATCTAGGCTGGGTTTAGTGACATCTGGAGGGGGTTTATTAGAGCATGCAGAGGGTTTGGTGGCATCTAGAGAGGGTTTGGTGGTACTTGGAGAATGTTTGGTGGCATCTAGGCTGGATTTGGTCCATCTGGAAAGGGTTTGGTGGCATCTGGAGGGGGTTTGGTGGCATCTGGAGGGGGTTTATTAGAGCATGCAGAAGGTTTGGTGACATCTAGGCTGGGTTTAGTCCATCTGGAGGGGGTTTGGTGGCATCTGGAAGGGGTCTGGTGGCACCTGGAGGGGATTTGGTGGCAGTTAAGGATGGTTTGGTGGCATCTGGAGAGGTTTTAATGGCACCTGGAGGGGGTTTTAGTGACACTTAATGGTGGTTTGGTGGCATCTAGAGGAGGTTTGGTGGCACTTGCAGTGGGTTTGGTGGCACCTGGACAGGCTTTGGTGGCACCTGGACAGGCTTTGGTGGCACTTGGATGGGATTTGGTGGCACCTGAGCGCCCTTGGCTCCCTTCCTGCTGTCCCCACCTTGTCCCCTCCCCATGTCCCCATTGTCCCCCATATCTGACATGTCCCTGTTGTCCCCATTGTCCCCATTGTCCCCCATGTCTGACGTGTCCCCGTTGTCCCCCATGTCCCCAATGTCTGATGTGTCCCAAATGTCCCCATTGTCCCCAATGTCCCCCATGCCTGACATGTCCCCATTGTTCCCAATGTCCCCCATGTCTGACATGTCCCCAATGTCCCCCGTGTCCCCAATGTCCCCCATGTCTGACGTGTCCCTGTTGTCCCCAATGTCCCCAATGTCCCCAATGTCCCCCATGTCTAATGTGTCCCCAATGTCCCCAATGTCCCCAATGTCCCCAATGTTTGACGTGTCCCCAGTGTCCCCATTGTCCCCAATGTCCCCAATGTTTGACATGTCCCCATTGTCCCCGTTGTCCCCAATGTCCCCGATGTCTGATGTGTCCCCAATGTCCCCCGTGTCTGACGTGTCCCCAATGTCCCCAATGTCCCCAATGTCCCCCATGCCTGACATGTCCCCATTGTCCCCAATGTCCCCCATGTCTGATGTGTCCCCATTGTCCCCACTGTCCCCAATGTCCCCCATGTCTGATGTGTCCCCGTTGTCCCCATTGTCCCCCATGTCTGACGTGTCCCCCAATGTCCCCAATGTCCCCAATGTCTGACGTGTCCCCAGTGTCCCCAATGTCCCCATTGTCCCCCATGTCTAATGTGTCCCCAATGTCCCTGTTGTCCCCAATGTCCCCCATGTCTGACATGTCCCTGTTGTCCCCAATGTCCCCAATGTCAGACATGTCCCCGTTGTCCCCAATGTCCCCAATGTCCCCCATGTCTGACATGTCCCCATTGTCCCCACTGTCCCCAATGTCCCCCATGCCTGACATGTCCCTGTTGTCCCCAATGTCCCCAATGTCCCCCATGTCTGACATGTCCCCACTGTCCCCACTGTCCCCAATGTCCCCATTGTCCCCAATGTCTGACATGTCCCCGTTGTCCCCAATGTCCCCAATGTCCCCCATGCCTGACATGTCCCCGTTGTCCCCCATGTCCCCAATGTCCCCCATGCCTGACGTGTCCCCGTTGTCCCCAATGTCCCCAGAACGGCATCGTCCCCATCGTGGAGCCCGAGATCCTCCCGGACGGTGACCACGACCTCAAGACGTGCCAGTACGTCACCGAGAAGGTCAGAGCCACCCCCGTGTCCCCAAATGTCCCCAAAGTGTCCCCGGGGGGGGGGCCTGAGCCCTCGCTGCACCCGGTGACACCAGGAGGTGACACCAGGAGGTGGCATCTGGGTGGGGTTTGGTGACACCTGGAGGGGTTTGGTGACATCTGGGTGGGGTTTGGTGACATCTGAAGGGGGTTGGTGGCATCTGGGTGGGGTTTGGTGGCACCTGAGTGGCTTTGGGTCCCCTCCAGGTGTCCCCAACCTGTCCTGGTGTCACCTCCAGGTGACACCTATGGAGCTTTGGTGGCACCTGGACAGGAGGTGATGGCACCTGGTGTGTCCCCAGGGCTGTCCCCAATGACCCCAATGATGTCCCCAGGTCCTGGCAGCCGTGTACAAGGCCCTCATTGTCCCCATTGATGTCCCCGATGTCCCCATTGATGTCCCCGATGTCCCCAATGTGTCCCCAGGTCCTGGCAGCCGTGTACAAGGCCCTCAGTGACCCCAATGATGTCCCCAATGTCCCCATTGGTGTCCCCAGGTGCTGGCAGCCGTGTACAAGGCCCTCAATGTCCCCAGTGATGTCCCCATTGATGTCCCCAATGTGTCCCCAATGTCCCCAATGTGTCCCCAATGTCCCCGTTGGTGTCCTCATTGATGTCCCCAGGTCCTGGCAGCCGTGTACAAGGCTCTCAGTGTCCCCAGTGATGTCCCCAATGTGTCCCCAGTGATGTCCCCAAGGTGTCCCCAATGTCCCCAATGTGTCCCCAGGTCCTGGCAGCCGTGTACAAGGCTCTCATTGTCCCCAACGTGTCCCCAATGTGTCCCCAATGTCCCCAATGTCCCCAGGTCCTGGCAGCCGTGTACAAGGCCCTCAGTGTCCCCAATGTCCCCAGTGTCCCCAATGTCCCCAATGTGTCCCCAGGTGCTGGCAGCCGTGTACAAGGCGCTCAGTGACCCCAATATGTCCCCAATGATGTCCCCAATGATGTCCCCAGGTCCTGGCAGCCGTGTACAAGGCTCTCAGTGACCCCAATGTCCCCAATGTCCTCAATGATGTCCCCAATGTGTCCCCAGGTGCTGGCAGCCGTGTACAAGGCTCTCAGTGACCCCAATGATGTCCCCAATGATGTCCCCAATGTATCCCCAACGTCCCCATTGATGTCCCCAGGTGCTGGCAGCCGTGTACAAGGCTCTCAATGTCCCCAATGTCCCCAATGTGTCCCCAATGTGTCCCCAATGTGTCCCCAATGTCCCCAGGTCCTGGCAGCCGTGTACAAGGCGCTCATTGTCCCCAATGTCCCCAATGGTGTCCCCAATGTCCCCAATATGTCCCCAGGTGCTGGCAGCCGTGTACAAGGCGCTCAGTGACCCCAATGTCCCCAATGATGTCCCCAATGATGTCCCCAATGTCCCCAATGTCTCCAGGTCCTGGCAGCCGTGTACAAGGCTCTCAATGTCCCCAATGTCCCCAATGTTCCCAGGTCCTGGCAGCCATGTACAAGGCTCTCAATGTCCCCAATGTCCCCAATGTGTCCCCAATGTGTCCCCATTGATGTCCCCAATGTCCTCAGGTCCTGGCAGCCGTGTACAAGGCCCTCAATGTCCCCAATGTCCCCAATGGTGTCCCCAGGTGCTGGCAGCCGTGTACAAGGTCCCCAATGTCCCCAATGTCCCCATTGATGTCCCCAGGTCCTGGCAGCCGTGTACAAGGCCCTCAGTGTCCCCAATGTCCCCAATGTGACCCCAATGTCCCCAAGGTGTCCCCAATGTCCCCATTGATGTCCCCAATGTCCCCAGGTGCTGGCAGCCGTGTACAAGGCGCTCATTGTCCCCAATGTCCCCAATGTGACCCCAATGTCCCCAATGTGTCCCCAATGGTGTCCCCATTGATGTCCCCAGGTGCTGGCAGCCGTGTACAAGGCTCTCATTGTCCCCAATGTCCCCAATGTGTCCCCATTGATGTCCCCAATGTCCCCAGGTCCTGGCAGCCATGTACAAGGCCCTCAGTGTCCCCAATGTGTCCCCAATGTGTCCCCAATGTGTCCCCAGGTCCTGGCAGCCATGTACAAGGCTCTCAGTGACCCCAATGTGTCCCCAATGTGTCCCCAATGTGTCCCCAATGTGTCCCCAGGTCCTGGCAGCCGTGTACAAGGCCCTCAGTGATGTCCCCAATGTGTCCCCAATGATGTCCCCAATGTCCCCAATGTGTCCCCAATGATGTCCCCAGGTCTGGCAGCCGTGTACAAGGCTCTCAATGTCCCCAATGTCCCCAATGTGTCCCCAATGATGTCCCCAGGTCCTGGCAGCCGTGTACAAGGCACTCAGTGACCCCATTGATGTCCCCATTGATGTCCCCATTGATGTCCCCAGGTCCTGGCAGCCGTGTACAAGGCACTCATTGTCCCCAATGTCCCCAATGTCCCCAATGTCCCCACTGTGTCCCCAGGTCCTGGCAGCCGTGTACAAGGCTCTCAGTGACCCCAATGTCCCCAATGTCCCCAATGATGTCCCCAATGTCCCCAGGTGCTGGCAGCCGTGTACAAGGCCCTCAGTGACCACCACGTGTACCTGGAGGGGACATTGCTGAAGCCCAACATGGTGACAGCCGGACACGCCTGTGCCACCAAGTACAGCCCCGAGGAGATCGCCATGGCAACGGTGACAGCGCTGCGCAGGACAGTGCCACCCGCCGTGCCAGGTCAGTGTCACCTGTGTCACCTGTGTGTGTCACCATTGTCACCTGTGTGTGTCACCATTGTCACCATTGTCACCTGTGTGTGTGCCATGGCAACGGTGACAGCGCTGCGCAGGACAGTGCCACCCGCCGTGCCAGGTCAGTGTCACCTGTGTGTCACCATTGTCACCTGTGTGTGTCACCATTGTCACCATTGTCACCTGTGTGTGTCACCATTGTCACTGTGTGTGTGCCATGGCAACGGTGACAGCGCTGCGCAGGACAGTGCCACCCGCCGTGCCAGGTCAGTGCCACCATTGTCACCTGTGTGTGTCACCATTGTCACCTGTGTGTGTCACTGTGTGTGTGCCATGGCAACGGTGACAGCGCTGCGCAGGACAGTGCCACCCGCCGTGCCAGGTCAGTGCCACCATTGTCACCTGTGTGTGTCACCTGTGTGTGTCACCATTGTCACCTGTGTGTGTGCCATGGCAACGGTGACAGCGCTGCGCAGGACAGTGCCACCCGCCGTGCCGGGTCAGTGCCACCATTGTCACCTGTGTGTGTCACCATTGTCACCTGTGTGTGTGCCATGGCAACGGTGACAGCGCTGCGCAGGACAGTGCCACCCGCCGTGCCAGGTCAGTGTCACCATTGTCACCTGTGTGTGTCACCTGTGTGTGTCACCATTGTCACCTGTGTGTGTCACCATTGTCACCTGTGTGTGTCACCTGTGTGTCCCTGCATGGTGTCTCTTTGTCACTCAGTGTCCCCGTGGTGTCCCCAGGGCTCAGAGCGAGGAGGAGCCGTCGCTGTCCCCTCAGTGACCACCACGTGTCCCCAATGTCCCCAATGTCCCCTCGATGTCCCCTCAGGGATCACGTTCCTGTCGGGGGGTCAGAGCGAGGAGGAGCCTCCATCAACCTCAACGCCACCAATCGCTGTCCCCAATGTCCCCAATGTCCCCAATGTCCCCGAGCTGTCCCTGAGCCATTCCTGCTCTATCCCAACGTTCCCATGGTGTCACCTCAATGTCCCCAATGTCCCTTTGGTGTCCCCTCAGGGGTCAGAGTCAGGAGGAGGAGCCTCCCTGAACCTCAACGCCATCAATCGCTGTCCCCAATGTCCCCAATGTCCCCGAGCCGTGTCTGAGCCATCCCAGTGTCCCCAGGCCGATGTCCCCAATGTCCCCAATGTCCCCTCAGGGATCACGTTCCTGTCGGGGGGTCAGAGCGAGGAGGAGGCCTCCATCAACCTCAACGCCACCAATCGCTGTCCCCAATGTCCCCAATGTCCCCAATGTCCCCAATGTCCCCAATGTCCCCTCAGGGATCACGTTCCTGTCGGGGGGTCAGAGCGAGGAGGAGGCCTCCATCAACCTCAACGCCATCAATCGCCGTCCCCAATGTCCCCAATGTCCCCAATGTCCCCAATGTCCTTGTGATGTTTCTGTGCCATTCCTGCTCTATCCCAACGTTCCCATGGTGTCACCTCAATGTCCCCAATGTCCCCTCGGTGTCCCCTCAGGGATCACGTTCCTGTCGGGGGGTCAGAGCGAGGAGGAGGCCTCCATCAACCTCAACGCCATCAATCGCTGTCCCCAATGTCCCCAATGTCCCTGAGCTGTCCCTGGGCTGTCTCTGGGCCGTGTCACTGTCCCCAGGCCGATGTCCCCAATGTCCCTTTGGTGTCCCCTGAGGAGGAGCCTCCCTGAACCTCAACGCCACCAATCGCTGTCCCCAATGTCCCCAATGTCCCCAATGTCCCCGAGCTGTCCCTGAGCCATCCCAGTGTCCCCAGGCTGATGTCCCCAATGTCCCCTCGATGTCCCCTCAGGGATCACGTTCCTGTCGGGGGGTCAGAGCGAGGAGGAGCCTCCATCAACCTCAATGCCATCAATCGCTGTCCCCAATGTCCCCAATGTCCCCAATGTCCCCGAGCCGTGTCTGAGCCATCCCAGTGTCCCCAGGCCGATGTCCCCAATGTCCCCTCAGGGATCACGTTCCTGTCGGGGGGTCAGAGTGAGGAGGAGGCCTCCATCAACCTCAATGCCATCAATCGCTGTCCCCAATGTCCCCAATGTCCCCAATGTCCCTGAGCTGTCCCTGAGCCATCCCTGCTCTATCCCAACGTTCCCATGGTGTCACCCCAATGTCCCCAATGTCCCTTTGGTGTCCCCTCAGGGATCACGTTCCTGTCGGGGGGTCAGAGCGAGGAGGAGCCTCCATCAACCTCAACGCCACCAATCGCTGTCCCCAGTGTCCCCAATGTCCCCAATGTCCCCAATGTCCCCAATGTCCCCAATGTCCCCAATGTCCCTGAGCCATTCCTGCTCTCTCCCAACGTTCCCATGGTGTCACCTCAATGTCCCCAATGTCCCCAAGCTGTCCCTGAGCCATTCCTGCTCTATCCCAACGTTCCCATGGTGTCACCTCAATGTCCCCAATGTCCCTGAGCTGTCCCTGAGCCATTCCTGCTCTATCCCAACGTTCCCATGGTGTCACCCCAATGTCCCCAATGTCCCCAATGTCCCCAGTGTCCCTGAGCCATTCCTGCTCTATCCCAGTGTTCCCATGGTGTCACCTCAATGTCCCCAATGTCCCCAATGTCCCCTCAGGGATCACGTTCCTGTCGGGGGGTCAGAGTCAGGAGGAGCCTCCATCAACCTCAACGCCATCAATCGCTGTCCCCAATGTCCCCAATGTCCCCAATGTCCCCAATGTCCCCAATGTCCCTGAGCTGTCTCTGGGCCGTGTCACTGTCCCCAGGCTGATGTCCCCTCGATGTCCCCTCAGGGATCACGTTCCTGTCGGGGGGTCAGAGTGAGGAGGAGGCCTCCATCAACCTCAACGCCATCAATCGCTGTCCCCAATGTCCCCAATGTCCCCAATGTCCCCGAGCTGTCCCTGAGCCATCCCAGTGTCCCCAGGCTGATGTCCCCAATGTCCCCAATGTCCCCTCAGGGATCACGTTCCTGTCGGGGGGTCAGAGCGAGGAGGAGCCTCCATCAACCTCAACGCCATCAATCGCTGTCCCCAATGTCCCCAATGTCCCCAATGTCCCCGAGCCGTGTCTGAGCCATCCCAGTGTCCCCAGGCTGATGTCCCCAATGTCCCCTCAGGGATCACGTTCCTGTCGGGGGGTCAGAGCGAGGAGGAGGCCTCCATCAACCTCAACGCCATCAATCGCTGTCCCCAATGTCCCCAATGTCCCCAATGTCCCTGGGCTGTCCCTGAGCCATCCCTGCTCTATCCCAACATTCCCACGGTGTCACCTCAATGTCCCCAATGTCCCTGAGCCATTCCTGCTCTATCCCAACGTTCCCACGGTGTCACCTCAATGTCCCCAATGTCCCCTCGGTGTCCCCTCAGGGATCACGTTCCTGTCGGGGGATCAGAGCGAGGAGGAGCCTCCATCAACCTCAACGCCACCAATCGCTGTCCCCAATGTCCCCAATGTCCCCAATGTCCCTGAGCCGTGTCTGAGCCATGTCACTGTCCCCAGGCTGATGTCCCCAATGTCCCCAATGTCCCCTCAGGGATCACGTTCCTGTCGGGGGGTCAGAGTGAGGAGGAGCCTCCATCAACCTCAACGCCATCAATCGCTGTCCCCAATGTCCCCAATGTCCCTGAGCTGTCTCTGAGCCATTCCTGCTCTATCCCAACGTTCCCACGGTGTCACCTCAATGTCCCCAATGTCCCCAATGTCCCCAATGTCCCCAATGTCCCCAATGTCCCTTTGGTGTCCCCTGAGGAGGAGCCTCCATCAACCTCAATGCCACCAATAGCTGTCCCCAATGTCCCCAATGTCCCCAATGTCCCTGAGCTGTCCCTGAGCCATCCCAGTGTCCCCAGGCCAATGTCCCCAATGTCCCCTCGATGTCCCCTCAGGGGTCAGAGCGAGGAGGAGCCTCCATCAACCTCAACGCCACCAATCGCTGTCCCCAATGTCCCCAATGTCCCCAATGTCCCCGAGCTGTCCCTGAGCCATTCCTGCTCTATCCCAACATTCCCATGGTGTCACCTCAATGTCCCCAATGTCCCCAATGTCCCCTCAGGGATCACGTTCCTGTCGGGGGGTCAGAGTGAGGAGGAGCCTCCACCAACCTCAACGCCATCAATCGCTGTCCCCAATGTCCCCAATGTCCCCAATGTCCCCAATGTCCTTGTGATGTTTCTGTGCCATTCCTGCTCTCTCCCGACGTTCCCATGGTGTCACCTCAATGTCCCCAATGTCCCCTCGATGTCCCCTCAGGGATCACGTTCCTGTCGGGGGGTCAGAGTGAGGAGGAGGCCTCCATCAACCTCAACGCCATCAATCGCTGTCCCCAATGTCCCCAATGTCCCTGGGCTGTCCCTGGGCCGTGTCACTGTCCCCAGGCCGATGTCCCCAATGTCCCTTTGGTGTCCCCTCAGGGATCACCTTCCTGTCGGGGGGTCAGAGCGAGGAGGAGGCCTCCATCAACCTCAACGCCATCAATCGCTGTCCCCTGCCCCGGCCCTGGGCCCTGACCTTCTCCTACGGCCGCGCCCTCCAGGCCTCGGCCCTCAAGGCCTGGGGTGGCAAGAAGGACAACACCAAGGCGGCCCAGGAGGAGTACGTGAAGAGAGCCCTGGTAGGTGGCACTTGGGGACACCTCGGGGACACCTCGGGGACACCTCAAGAACTTGGGGACACCCATTGGGGTCTTGGGGGTTTGGGGACATTGGGCGTTGGTTGGGTTGGGTCAAGCATGGAGAGGTGGGAGCCACATCTGAGGTGGGTTCAGAGGGGTCAGGTGGGGACGTTTGGGGTCTTGAGGGTGTGGGGGACATCTTGGGGACACTCTGGGGACACCTCAGGGACTTGGGGACATCTTGGGGATTTGGGGATTGGGTTGGATTGGGTTGACCATGGGGAGGTGGGAGCAGAGGAGCCACATCTGAGGTGGGTGCAGAGGGTGAGGTGGGGACAGGTCAGGGACATTTGGGGTCTTGAGGACGTTGGGGACACCTTGGGGACACCTTGGGGACATTGAGGACATTGAGGGGATTTGGGCTGGGTCAATCGTGGGGAGGTGGGAGCCACATCTGAGGTGGGTTCAGAGGGTGAGGTGGGGACAATTGGGGACATTTGGGGTCTTGAGGGCGTTGGGGACACCTTGGGGACATCTTGGGGACAACCTTGGGGGATTTGGGGACGTCGGGCATTGGTTGAGTTGGGTCAACCATGGAATGGTGGGAGCCACATCTGAGGTGGGTTCAGAGGGTGAGGTGGGGACATTTGGGGACATTTGGGGTCTTGAGGACATTGGGGACACCTTGGGGACACTCTGGGGACACCTTGGGGACACCTTGGGGACACCTTGGGGACACTGGGGCTCAGGGGGGAATGGTGGGGGGGTGGGCAGGAGAAGGTTTGGGGGCTGACACCTCATGGGGACACAGGGACAGGGACAGGGACAGGGACAGGGACAGGGACAGGGACAGGGTGGCCCAGGAGGTCACTGGGGACCGTGGGGACAGCAGCGCCCGCAATGTCCCCAAATGTCCCCAGTGTCCCCAACACCCTCAGTGTCCCCCAAATGTCCCCAATGTCCCCAAATGTCCCCAAGACCCTCAGTGTCCCCAATGTCCCCAGTGTCCCCAATGTCCCCAACACCCTCAGTGTCCCCAATGTCCCCAGTGTCCCCAACACCCTCAGTGTCCCCAATGTCCCCAAGACCCTCAGTGTCCCCAATGTCCCCAATGTCCCCAACACCCTCAGTGTCCCTGATGTCCCCTGATGTCCCCAACACCCCCTGATGTCCCCGTGTCCCCAATGTCCCCGATGTCCCTGATGTCCCCAATGTCCCCAACACCCCCTGATATCCCCAATGTCCCCAGCACCCCCTGATGTCCCCAGTGTCCCCAGTGTCCCCAATGTCCCCAATGTCCCCAATGTCCCCAACACCCTCTGATGTCCCCTGAGATGTCCCTGATGTCCCCAATGTCCCCAACACCCTCAGTGTCCCCAATGTCCCCAATGTCCCCAACACCCCCAATGTCCCCAATGTCCCCAACGTCCGCAACACCCTCAGTGTCCCCAATGTCCCCAACACCCCCTGATGTCCCCTGTGGTGTCCCTGATGTCCCCAATGTCCCCAACACCCCCTGATGTCCCCAATGTCCCCAATGTCCCCAACGTCCCCAACACCCTCAGTGTCCCCAATGTCCCCAACGCCCCCTGATGTCCCCTGAGATGTCCCTGATGTCCCCTGTGATGTCCCCGATGTCCCCAACGCCCCCTGATGTCCCCAGTGTCCCCAATGTCCCCAACGTCCGCAACACCCTCAGTGTCCCCAATGTCCCCAACGCCCCCTGATGTCCCTAATGTCCCCAACTTCCTGGGCATCCCCAACACCCTCAGTGTCCCCAATGTCCCCAATGTCCCCAATGTCCCCAGCACCCCCTGATGTCCCCAAGGTCCCCAACACCCCCTGATGTCCCCAATGTCCCCAATGTCCCTAGCACCCCTGATGTCCCCAATGTCCCCAACGTCCCCAATGTCCGCAACACCCTCAGTGTCCCCAATGTCCCCAATGTCCCCAACACCCCCCGATGTCCCCTGTGATGTCCCCTGATGTCCCCTGATGTCCCCTGTGGTGTCCCCAGGCCAACTCCCTGGCGTGCCAGGGTAAGTACACCCCCAGTGGCACCGCGGGGGCGGCGGCCAGCGAGTCCCTGTTCGTGTCCAACCACGCCTACTGAGGCCACGCCCCCGAGACCACGCCCCCGAGACCGCGCCCGCCGGAACCGCGCCTGCCGGAACCGCGCCCATTGAAACCACGCCTGCCGGAACCACGCCCACTGAAACCACGCCTACTGAAACCACGCCCACTGAAACCGCGCCTACTGATCACCCATGGACACCGATGGACACCACTGACCATCCAAGGACACCACTGACCACCCATGGACACCACTGACCATCCATGGACACCACTGACCATCACTGACCATCACTGACCAGCCATGGACACCACTGACCATCACTGACCAGCCATGGACACCACTGACCAGCCATGGACACCACTGACCATGCATGGACACCACTGACCATGCATGGACACCACTGACCATCACTGACCATCCATGGACACCACTGACCATCACTGACCATCACTGACCATGCATGGACACCACTGACCATCACTGACCATCCTTGGACACCACTGACCATCACTGACCAGCCATGGACACCAATGGACACCACTGACCATCACTGACCATCCATAGACACCACTGACCATCACTGACCATCACTGACCACCCATGGACACCACTGACCATCCATGGACACCACTGACCATCACTGACCATGCATGGACACCATTGACCATCACTGACCATGCATGGACACCATTGAACATCACTGACCATCCATGGACATCACTGACCATCCATGGACACCAATGGACACCACTGACCATCACTGACCATCACTGACCATCACTGACCAGCCATGGACACCAATGGACACCACTGACCATCACTGACCATCACTGACCAGCCATGGACACCACTGACCATGCATGGACACCACTGACCATCACTGACCATCACTGACCATGCATGGGCACCATTGACCATCACTGACCAGCCATGGACACCGATGGACACCACTGACCATCCATGGACACCACTGACCATCACTGACCATCACTGACCATGCATGGGCACCATTGACCATCACTGACCAGCCATGGACACCGATGGACACCACTGACCATCCATGGACACCACTGACCATCCATGGACACCACTGACCATCACTGACCATCCATGGACACCGATGGGCACCACTGACCATCCATGGACACCAATGGACACCCATGGACACCACTGACCATCCATGGACACCACTGACCATCCATGGACACCACTGACCATCACTGACCATCACTGACCATGCATGGGCACCATTGACCATCACTGACCAGCCATGGACACCGATGGACACCACTGACCATCCATGGACACCACTGACCATCCATGGACACCACTGACCATCACTGACCATCCATGGACACCGATGGGCACCACTGACCATCCATGGACACCAATGGACACCCATGGACACCACTGACCATCCATGGACACCACTGACCATCCATGGACACCACTGACCATCCATGGACACCGATGGACACCACTGACCATCCATGGACACCAATGGACATCCATGGACACCACTGACCATCACTGACCATCCATGGACACCACTGACCACCCAAGGACACCCATGGACACCAATGGACACTGATGGACACCAATGGACACTGATGGACATCACTGACCATCCATGGACACCAATGGACATCATTGACCACTGACCACCCTGTGATCATTCATTGGTCACTCATTGGTCACTCATTGGTCACTCACTGGTCACTCTGTGGTCACTCATTGGTCACTCATTGGTCACTCATTGGTCACTCATTGGTCACTCTGTGGTCACTCATTGGTCACTCATTGGTCACTCATTGGTCACTCTGTGGTCACTCATTGGTCACTCTGTGGTCACTCATTGGTCACTCATTGGTCACTCATTGGTCACTCTGTGATCATTCATTGGTCACTCACTGGTCACTCTGTGGTCACTCATTGGTCACTCATTGGTCACTCATTGGTCACTCTGTGGTCACTCTGTGGTCACTCATTGGTCACTCATTGGTCACTCTGTGGTCACTCATTGGTCACTCTGTGGTCACCCTGTGGTCACTCATTGGTCACTCATTGGTCACTCATTGGTCACTCATTGGTCACTCTGTGGTCACTCTGTGGTCACTCATTGGTCACTCATTGGTCACTCTGTGGTCACTCTGTGGTCACTCTGTGGTCACTCTGTGTCCCCTCTGTCCCTGCCCACACCAATAAAGGTCTCGGATGAACCCAAAACGCTCCAGGAGTTTTTATTTCACCCCAAATTTGGGGATTTTGGGGCAATTTGGGCTGGTTTGGTCCCAAATTTGGAATTTTGGGGTGGTTTGATCCCAAATTTTGAATTTTGGGGGGGTTTGGTCCCAAATTTTGAATTTTGGGGTGGTTTGGTGCCAAATTTCGGGATTTTGGGGTGGTTTGGTCCCAAATTTGGGAGTTTTGGGGTGGTTTGGTCCCAAATTTGGGGGTTTTGGGGTGGTTTGATCCCAAATTTTGGAATTTTGGGGTGGTTTGATCCCAAACTTGGGAGTTTTGGGGTGGTTTGGTCCCAAATTTGGGAGGTTTGGGCTGGTTTGAGCCCAAATTTGGGGATTTTGGGGTGGTTTGGTCCCAAATTTGGGGATTTTGGGGTGGTTTGGTTCCAAATTTGGGAATTTTGGGGTGGTTTGGTCCCAAATTTGGGGTTTTGGGGTGGTTTGGCCCAAAATTTGGGGTTTTTGGGGTGGTTTGGTCCCAAATTTTGAATTTTGGGGTGGTTTGGTCCCAAATTTGGGAGTTTTGGGGTGGTTTGGTCCCAAATTTGGGAATTTTGAGGTGGTCTGACCCAAAATTTGGGGATTTTGGGGTGGTTTGGTCCCAAATTTGGGAGTTTTGGGCTGGTTTGAGCCCAAATTTGGGGATTTTTGGGTGGTTTGGTCCCAAAATTGGGGATTTTGGGGTGGTTTGGTCCCAAATTTCGAATTTTGGGGTGGTTTGACCCCAAATTTGGGAATTTTGGGGTGGTTTGACCCCAAATTTTGAATTTTGGGGTGGTTTGATCCCAAATTTTGAATTTTGGGGTGGTTTGGTCCCAAATTTGGGAATTTTGGGGTGGTTTGGTTCCAAATTTGGGAGTTTTGGGGTGGTTTGAGCCTAAATTTGGGGGTTTTGGGGTGGTTTGGTCCCAAATTTGGGAATTTTGGGGTGGTTTGGTCCCAGATTTTGAATTTTGGGGTGGTTTGGTCCCAAATTTTGAATTTTGGGGTGGTTTGATCCCAAATTTGGGAATTTTGGGGTGGTTTGGTCCCAGATTTTGAATTTTGGGGTGGTTTGGTCCCAAATTTCGGAGTTTTGGGGTGGTTTGGTCCCAAATTTTGAATTTTGGGGTGGTTTGGTCCCAAATTTGGGGCTCCCAGGAGGTTTTGGGGTCCCTTTTCCTCTCAAATTTTGGATTTTTTTGAGTAATTTTGGGTCCCTTTTCCCTCAGTTTTTAGGATTTCGGGTGATTTTGGGTCCCTTTCCCCACAAATTTTGGGATTTTGGGGATTTTTGGGACCTTTTCCCCCTCAAATTTTGGGATTTCGGGTGATTTTGGGTCCCTTTCCCCATAAATTTTGGAATTTTTGAGTAATTTTGGGTCCCTTTCCCCTCAGTTTTCGGGTGATTTTGGTTCCCTTTCCCCTCAAATTTTGGCATTTTGGGGATTTTTGGGCCCCTTTTCCCCTCAGATTTTGGGATTTTGGGGATTTTTGGGTCCCTTTTCCCCTCAAATTTTGGGATTTCGGGTTTATTTTCATCACAATTTTTTTTGATTTTGGGTAATTTTGGGACCTTTCCCCCTCAAATTTTGGAATTTCTGGGAATTCTGGGTCCCTTTTCCCCTCAAATTTTGGGATTTTGGGGATTTTTGGGTCCCTTTCCCCCCCAAATTCTGGGATTTCTGGGACCTTTTCCCTCAAATTTTGGGGAATTTTGGGTCCCTTTTCCCCACAGATTTTGGGATTTCAGGTAATTTTTGATCCCTTTTCCCCTCAAATTTTGGGATTTTGGGGATTTTTGGGTCCCTTTCCCCCTCAAAATTTGGGATTTCAGGTGGTTCTGGCTCCTTTTTCCTCACAAATTTTGGAATTTCGTTCCTATTTCCCCCACAGATTTTGGGATTTTGGGGAATTTTGGCTCCCTTTCCCCACAAATTTCAGATTTTTGAGGATTTTGGGTCCCTTTTCCCTCAGAATTTGGGATTTTGGGGAATTTTCCCCACAAATTTCAGGATTTTGAGTCATTCCAGGTCCCTCTTCCCTCCAGTTTTGGAATTTGGGGGAATTTTGAGTCCCTTTTCCCTCCAATTTCAGCATTTTGAGGATTTTGTGCCCTTTTCCCCCCAAATTTTGGGATTTTTTGGTGCCTTTTCCCCACAAATTTGCAATTTCGGGTGGTATTGGCTCATTTTCCCCACAAATTTCGGGATTTTTGGGTCCGTTTTCCCCCCAAAATTTGGAATTTCGGGTGATTTTGGGTCCATTTTCCTCACAAATTTGGGGATTTTTGGTGCCTTTTCCTCACAAAATTTGGAATTTTGGGATTTTTTGTCCTTTTCCCCCGCAAAATTTGGAATTTTTGGTGCCTTTTTCCCACAAATTTTGGGATTTTTGGTCCCTTTTCCCCCCAAAATTTGGAATTTCGGGTGATTTTGGGTCCATTTTCCCCACAAATTTCAGGATTTTTGGTGCCTTTTTCCCCAAAATTTTGGATTTTTTGGTGCCTTTTCCTCACAAACTTTGGACTTTTGGGATTTTTTGTCCTTTTCCTCCACAAAATTTGGAATTTTTGGTCCCTTTTTCCCACAAAATTTGGAATTTTTGGTGCCTTTTCCTCACAATTTTTGGGATTTTTGGGTCCCTTTTCCTCACAAAATTTGGAATTTTGGAATTTCTTGTACTTTTCCCCACAAATTTCGGGATTTTTGGGTCCCTTTTTCCCTCCAAAATTTGGAATTTCGGGTGATTTTGGGTCCATTTTTTCCACAAATTTGGGGATTTTGGGTCCCTTTTCCTCACAAAATTTGGAATTTTGAGTGATTTTGGTCCCTTTTCCCCACAAATTTCGGAATTTTGGGTCCCTTTTCCCCACAAAATTTGGAAATTTTGGTGCCTTTTCCCCACAAATTTCGGGATTTTTGGTCCCTTTTCCCCACAAATTTCGGGATTTTGCGTCCCTTTTCCTCACAAAATTTGGAATTTTGGGATTTTTTTGTCTTTTTTCCCACAAATTTCGAGATTTTTGGTCCCTTTTCCCCACAAAATTTGGAGTTTTGCGATTTTTTGTCCTTTTTTCCCCGATAAATTTGGAATTTTTGGTACCTTTTTCCCACAAATTTTGGGATTTTCGGTCCCTTTTCCCCCCAAAATTTGGAATTTCGGGTGATTTTGGGTCCATTTTCTCCACAAATTTCGAGATTTTTGGTGCCTTTTCCCCACAAATTTCGGGATTTTGGGTCCCTTTTCCCCACAAAATTTGGAATTTTGGGTGATTTTGGCCCCTTTTCCCCACAAAATTTGGAATTTTGAGTGCCTTTTCCCCACAAAATTTGGATTTTTTGTTGCCTTTTCCTCACAAATTTCGGGATTTTGGTCCCTTTTCCCCACAAAATTTGCAATTTCGGGGGGTATTGAATCGTTTTCCCCCACAAATTTCGGGATTTTTGGTCCCTTCACCCCACAAATTTTTGACATTTTGGGTTTTTTTCCGCCTTTCCCTTTAAATCCCGCGACTTTTTTCGCGCGTTTTTCGTCGCCGCCATTTTCGGGACATTTTTGGCGCCTCCCGGCCGCCATTTTAGCTCCTCCTTCCCCTTCACTTCCGGTCCGGCACTTCCGGGGTGGGCGTGGCCGGAAGTGACGCAGGAGGCGGCGGCGGTGGGTCCGGGCCGGGATTTTTGGGGCAAATTTCGTCAATTTTGGGATTTTTGGGGACTTTTGGGGAATTTTTGGAGTTTTTTGGGGTCTCTCGAAGGTTCCGGGAGGGCTCTGGGGGGGTTTGGGGGATCCCGGGTGGTCCCGAGGGGGTTTAGGGGGTCCCGGGTTGGATTTTGGGGCCTTTTGGGGCCATTTGGGGAATTTTGGGGATTTTTGGGGGATTTGGGGGAATTTTTGAGAGATTTTGGGGCACTTTGGGCGGATTTGGGGCATTTTTGGGGCACTCTCGGGGGTTTGGGAGGATTTGGGGCATTTTGGGGCGATTTTGGGGCATTTTTGGAGGTTTTGGGGCCATTTTTAGAGGAATTTTGAGGGAATTTTGGTGCCATTTTTGGGTGGATTTGGGGCAAATTTTGGGGCCATTTTGGGATGGATTTGGGGAAATTTTGGGGCCATTTTTGGGGGGATTTGGGGCAAATCTTGGGGCATTTGGGGGAGATTTCGGGGCAAGTTTTGGGCAATTTTGGGGCCATTTTAGAGATTTTTGGGCAGATTTTGGGGTGAATTTGGGGGAATTTGGGGCCATTTTAGGGGAATTTTTGGGGCCATTTTTGGAGGTTTTGGGGCCATTTTTTAGAGGAATTTTGGGGCCATTTTTGGGGCCATATTGGGATAATTTTGGGAATTTGGGGGAATTTTTGGGGCATTTTGGGACCATTTTAGGGGAATTTTTGGGGCATTTTGGGGAATTTTTGGGGCCATTTTTGGGCCATTTTGGGACCATTTTAGGGGAATTTTTGGGGCATTTTTGGTCCATATTTAGAGGAATTTTGAGCGAATTTTGGGGCCATTTAGGGCCATTTTTTGGGCCATTTTTGGGAAATTTTGAGAGAATTTGGGGCCATTTTGGGAAAATTTGGGGCCATTTTTGGAGGAATTTTGGGGCCATTTTGGTTGGATTTTGAGGTCACTTTTGGGTGGATTTTTGGGGCCATTTTGGGGAATTTTGGGGAATTTTTGGGGCATTATGGGGCCACTTTTGGGTGGATTTGGGGCAATTTTGAGGCAATTTTTGGGGGAATTTTGAGGGATTTTTGGAGCCATTTGGGGCCATTTTTGGAAGAATTTTGGGGCCACTTTTGGGGCCACTTTTGGGTGGATTTGGGGCAAATTTTGGGGCCATTTTTTGGTGGATTTGGGGCATTTTTGGGGCCATTTTTGGGCATTTTGGGGCCATTTTTGGATGGATTTGGGGCCATTTTTGGGGAATTTTTGGGGCCATTTGAGGGGATTTTGGGGCCACTTTTGTGGGGATTTGGGGCAAATTTTGGGGCCATTTTTGGGGGAATTTGTGGCAATTTCGAGGCCATTTTGGGGATTTTTGAGGGGATTTTGGGGCCATTTTTGGGAGGATTTGGAGGCATTTGGGGCCATTTTGGGGCAATTTTGGAGGATTTGGGGCCAATTTTGAGGCATTTTGGGGCATTTTTGGGGCCATTTTTGGGTGGATTTGGGGCAATTTTGGGACCATTTTCGGGCCATTTTTGGAGAAATTTGGGGCAAATTTTGGTTCCATTTCTGGGAATTTTTGGGGCATTTTGGGGCCATTTTTGGGTGGATTTGGGGCATTTTTGGGGCCATTTTTGGGTGAATTTGGGGCCATTTTGGGGCCATTTTTAGAGGAATTTGGGGCAAATTTCGGGGCCATTTTGGGGTCATTTTTGGGCAGATTTGGGGTGAATTTGGGGCTGTTTTTGGGGCCATTTTTGGGTAGATTTGGGGACATTTTGGGTCCATTTTGGGGCCATTTTGGGTCCAATTTTGGGGCCATTTTTGGGCCATTTTGGGGCCATTTTGGGGCCATTTTGGGGCCATTTTTGGGTGGATTTGGGGCCATTTTGGGGCCATTTTTGGGTGGATTTGGGGCCATTTTTGGGGCCATTTTTGGGTGGATTTGGGGCCATTTTTGGGCCATTTTGTGGCCATTTCTGGTGAATTTTGGGTCCAATTTTGGGTCCATTTTTGGGCCATTTTTGGGGAATTTTTGGGCCCACTTTTGGGCAGATTTGGGCCATTTGGGGAGATTTTGGGGCCATTTTTGGGCGAATTTGGGGCCATTTTAGGGCCATTTTTAGAGGAATTTCGAGGAATTTTGGGGTCGTTTTTGGGTGAACTTGGGGTGAATTTGGGGCCATTTTTGGGGCCGTTTTTGGGGCAATTTTGGGGCCATTTTTGGGTGGATTTGGGGCCATTTTGGGGCCATTTCTGGTGAATTTTTGGGTCCATTTTTGCATGGATTTGGGGCCATTTTTGGGCGTATTTGGGGCCATTTTAGGCGAATTTTTGGGGCCATTTTCGGGGAGTTTTGGGGCCATTTTGGGGCCATTTTTGGGTGGATTTGGGGCCATTTTGGGGCCATTTCTGGGGAATTTTTGGGGCAAATTTTGGGGCCATTTTGGGTCCATTTTGGGGTCCATTTTGGGTCCATTTTTGGGGCATTTGGGGCCATTTTGGGGCCATTTTTGGGGCCATTTTGGGCCATTTTTGAGTCCATTTTTGGGTGGATTTGGGGCCATTTTGGGTCCATTTTTGTGTCCAATTTTGGGCCCATTTTGGGGCCATTTTGGGGCCATTTTTGGGTGGATTTGGGGTGAATGTTGGGGCCATTTTTAGAGGAATTTTGAGGGAATTTTGGGGCCATTTTGGGGGGAATTTGGGGCAAATTTTGGGGCATTTTGGGGCCATTTTTGGGTGGATTTGGGGCCATTTTGGGGCTATTTCTGGATATTTTTGGGGCATTTTGGGGCCATTTTTGGGTGGATTTGGGGCATTTTTGGGGCCATTTTTAGGGAGATTTTGGGGCTACTTGGGGGAATTTCTGGGTATTTTTGGGGCCATTTTGGGGAATTTTTGGGGCCATTTTGGGTCCATTTTTGGGTCCAATTTTGGGTCAATTTTTGGTCCATTTTGGGCCCATTTTGGGTCCAATTTTGGGTCCATTTTTGGGCCATTTTGGGTCCAATTTTGGGACCATTTTTGGTCCATTTTGGGTCCATTTTTGGTCCATTTTTTGTCCATTTTGGGTCCAATTTTGGGTCAATTTTTGGTCCATTTTGGGTCCATTTTGGGTCCAATTTTGGGACCATTTTTGGTCCATTTTGGGGTCCATTTTTGGTCCATTTTTTGTCCATTTTGGGTCCAATTTTGGGTCAATTTTTGGTCCATTTTGGGTCCATTTTGGGTCCAATTTTTGGGCCATTTTTGGGCCATTTTGGGTCCATTTTTGGGGCCATTTTCGGGGCAAATTTGGGTCCAATTTTGGGTCCATTTTTGGGCCATTTGGAGCCATTTTTGGGCCATTTTTGGGTGGATTTGGGTCCAATTTTGGGTCCATTTTTGGGTCCATTTTGGGGCCATTTTGGGGCCATTTTGGGGCCATTTTGGGGCCATTTTGGGGCCATTTTTGGGTGGATTTGGGGCCATTTTGGGGCCATTTCTGGTGAATTTTGGGGCCATTTTGGGGCCATTTTTGGGTGGATTTGGGTCCATTTTGGGTCCAATTTTGGGTCCATTTTTGGGCCATTTTTGGGGAATTTTTGGGCCCACTTTTGGGCAGATTTGGGCCATTTGGGGAGATTTTGGGGCCATTTTTGGGCGAATTTGGGGCCATTTTAGGGCCATTTTTAGAGGAATTTTGGGCCATTTTGGGGTCATTTTTGGGTGAACTTGGGGTGAATTTGGGGCCGTTTTAGGGGCCGTTTTTGGGGCAATTTTGGGGCCATTTTTGGGTGGATTTGGGGCCATTTTGGGGCCATTTCTGGTGAATTTTTGGGTCCATTTTTGCATGGATTTGGGGCCATTTTTGGGCATATTTGGGGCCATTTTAGGCGAATTTTTGGGGCCATTTTCGGGGAGTTTTGGAGCCATTTGGGGCCATTTTTTGGGTGGATTTGCGGCAATTTTGAGGCCATTTCTGGGGAATTTTTGGGGCAAATTTTGGGGCCATTTTTGGGCCATTTTGGGTCCAATTTTGGGGCCATATTTGGGCCATTTTGGGGCCATTTTTGGGGCCATTTTTGGGTGGATTTGGGGCCATTTTGGAGCCAATTTTGGGGCAATTTTGGGGCCATTTTTGGGCCATTTTAGGGTGGATTTGGGGCCATTTTAGAGGAATTTGGGGCAAATTTTGGGGCATTTTTGGGTGGATTTGGGGCCATTTTTGGGCCATTATTGGGTGGATTTAGGATGAATTTTGGGGCCATTTTTAGAGCAATTTTGAGGGGATTTTGGGGCCCTTTTGGGGCTATTTCTGGTGAATTTTTGGGTCCATTTTTGGGTGGATTTGGGGCCATTTTTAGAGGAATTTTGAGGGAATTTGGGGCCATTTTCAGGGGAATTTGGGGCAAATTTTGGGGCCATTTTAGGGAATTTTTGGGGCCATTTTTGGGTGGATTTGGGGCCATTTTTAGAAGAATTTTGAGGGAATTTGGGGCCATTTTCAGGGGAATTTGGGGCAAATTTTGGGGCCATTTTAGGGAATTTTTGGGGCCATTTTGGGTCCAATTTTGGGGCCATTTTGGGTCCATTTTTGGGGCCATTTTTGGGGCCATTTTTAGAGGAATTTTGGAGAATTTTGGGGCCATTTTTGGGGCCATTTTTAGAGGAATTTTGGAGAATTTTGGGGCCATTTTTGGGTGGATTTGGGGCCATTTTTAGAGGAATTTTGAGGGGATTTTGGGGCCATTTTTGGGTGGATTTGGGGCCATTTTGGAGCCAATTTTGGGGCCATTTTTGAAGGAATTTCGGGCCATTTTGAGGCCATTTTGGGGCCATTTTTTGGGTTGATTTGGGGCCATTTTGGGGCCATTTTAGGAGAATTTTTGGGGCCATTTTTGGGTGGATTTGTCCCCATTTTTGGTCCATTTTGGGTCCATTTTGGGCCCATTTTGGGTCCAATTTTGGGGCCATTTTTGGGCCAGTTTGGGGCCATTTTTGGGCCATTTTGGTCCATTTTGGGTCCATTTTTGGTCCATTTTGGGTCCATTTTTGGGCCATTTTGTGGCCATTTTTGGGTTGATTTGGGTCCATTTTTGGGCCATTTTGGGTCCAATTTTGGGGCCATTTTTGGGCCATTTTTGGTCCATTTTGGGTCCAATTTTGGGTCCATTTTGGGTCCATTTTGGGTCCAATTTTGGGTCCATTTTGGTCCATTTTGGGTCCAATTTTGGGTCCATTTTTGGTCCATTTTGGGTCCATTTTTGGGTCCATTTTTGGGCCATTTTGGGCTATTTTTGGGCCATTTTTGGGCCATTTTTGGGCCATTTTGGGGCCATTTTTGGGTGGATTTGGGGCCATTTTGGGTCCAATTTTGGGTCCATTTTGGGTCCATTTTTGGGCCAATTTTTGATCCATTTTTGGTCCATTTTTGGGCCATTTTTGGTCCATTTTTGGGCCATTTTGGGTCCATTTTTGGGTCCATTTTGGGGCCATTTTTGGGCCATTTTGGGTCCATTTTGGGGCCATTTTTGGGCCATTTTGGGTCCATTTTGGGGCCATTTTTGGGCCATTTAGGGGCCATTTTGGGGCCATTTTTGGGTCCATTTAGGGGCCATTTTTGGGTGGATTTGGGGCCATTTGGGGGGGGCATTTTGGGGCCTTTTGGGGCCATTTTTGGTTGGATTTGGGGTCATTTTGGGGCCATTTTTAGGTGGATTTGTCCCCATTTTGGGGCCATTTTGGAGCCAATTTTGGGGCCATTTTTGGGGCCATTTTTGGGTGGATTTGGGGCCATTTTTGGGGCATTTTTGGGCAATTTTGGGCCATTTTGGGGTGGATTTAGGTTGAATTTTGGGGCCATTTTTAGAGGAATTTTAAGGGAATTTTGGGGCCATTTTGGGGTGGATTTGGGGCCATTTTGGAGCAAATTTTGTGGCCATTTTGGGGCCATTTTTGGGCCATTTTGGGTCCAATTTTGGGGCCATTTTTGTGCCATTTTGGGGCCATTTTTGGGTGGATTTGGGCCCATTTTGGGGCCATTTTGGGCTATTTTTGGGCAGATTTGGGGCCATTTTTGGGGCCATTTTTGGGCCATTTTTGGGTGGATCTGGGGCAATTTTGGGGCCAATTTTGAGGCATTTTGGAGGAATTTTGGGGCCATTATTTGGTGGATTTGGGGCAATTTTTGGATCCAATTTTTGGGCCATTTTAGGGCAGATTTGGGGCCATTTTGTGGCCATTTTTCGGTGGATTTGGGCCCATTTTGGGCCATTTAGGGCTATTTTTGGGCCATTTTTGGGCCATATTTGGTCCATTTTGGGCCATTTTTTGGTCCATTTTGGGTCCATTTTTGGTCCATTTTGGGTCCATTTTGGGTCCATTTTTGGTCCATTTTGGGTCCATTTTGGGTCCATTTTGGGGCCATTTTTGGGCCATTTTTGGGCCATTTTGGGTCCATTTTTGGTCCATTTTGGGTCCATTTGGGTCCATTTTTGGTCCATTTTTGGGGCCATTTTTGGTCCATTTTGGGTCCATTTTGGGGCCATTTTGGGTCCATTTTTGGGCCATTTTTGGCCCATTTTTGGGCCATTTTGGGTCAATTTTTGGTCCATTTTTGGGGCCATTTTGGGGCCATTTTTGGGCCATTTTGGGGCCATTTTTGGGTGGATTTGGGGCCATTTTGGGTCAATTTTTGGTCCATTTTGGTCCATTTTGTGCCCATTTTGCTGCCAGCAGTGCCGCATTCATCACCGCTGCCATTCATTCATTAATTAACCCGGGCTTAATTAATTAATTAACCCCAAATCCCCACTTTCAACCCTTTCAACCCCCTTTCCCCTTTATTAATGAACGATTTTAATCAATTTTTTAATTAATTCCCCCTCCAACCCCTCCAAAAGTCCAATCAGGAGTTAATTAATGATGTTAATTAATTAATTAAGCAGGTGTTAATTGGCCATGGGGGAGCTGAGCGACCTGGACCGGCAAATTGAGCAACTGAGGCGCTGCGAGCTCATTAAGGAGAGCGAGGTCAAGGCCCTGTGCGCCAAAGCCCGGTAATTAACGCTAATTAACGCTAATTAATATGCATGAATATTCATCTATGGTTATTGGCGGGTATTGAGGGGTTTTATACCCTAATTAATGGTAATTAATGGTTATTAGAGGTCATTAAAGTGGAATATCTGTGTTCCAAAGGCTGGTAATTAATGCTAATTAACGCTAATTAATATTCATCGATGCTATTAGGCCTCCTTTGGTGGCTACGGAGGCATTTCGAGCTTAATTAATGGTAATTAATGGTCATTAATGGAGCTATTAGAGGTCATTACAGTGGAATATCTGTGGTCCAAAGTGCGGTAATTAACGCTAATTAACGCTAATTAATATTCATGAATATTCAATGAATATTCATGTATTGGTTATTGGTGGTTATTGATGGATTTTAACATTAATTAATGGTAATTAATGCTCATTAATGGTTATTAGTGCTCATTAAGGTCAAAGCTCTGTGCTCCAAAGCCTGGTAATTAATGCTAATTAACGCTAATTAATATTCATGAATATTCAATGAATATTCATGTATTGGTTATTGGTGGTTATTGATGGATTTTAACTTAATTAATGGTAATTAATGCTCATTAATGGTCATTAATGGTCATTAAAGTGGAATATCTGTGCGCCAAAGGCTGGTAATTAATGCTAATTAACGCTAATTAATATTCATGAATATTCAATGAATATTCAGGTATTGGTTATTGGCGGGTATTGATGGATTTTAAACTTAATTAATGGTAATTAATGCTCATTAATGGTCATTAAAGTGAAACATCTGTGTTCCAAAGCCCAGTAATTAACGCTAATTAACGCTAATTAATATTCATGAATATTAAATGAATATTCATCTATTGGTTATTGGCGGTTATTGATGGATTTTAACCCTAATTAATGGTCATTAATGCTCATTAGAGGTCATTAAAGTGAAATATCTGTGGTCCAAAGCTGGTAATTAATGCTAATTAACGCTAATCAATATTCATCACTCTTAATTAGGCCTCCTTTGGTGGCTATGGAGGCATTTCAAGCTTAATTAATGGTCATTAATGGTCATTAATGGGCATCAGAGTGAAATATCTGGGTGTCAAATTAACGCTAATTAATATTCATGAATATTCATGTATTGGTTATTGGTGGCTATTGAGGGGTTTTAAGCCTAATTAATGGTAATGAGCGCTAATGGTAATTAGTGCTCATTAAGGTCAAAGGGCTGTGCTCCAAAGCCTGGTAATTAATGCTAATTAACGCTAATTAATATTCATGAATATTCATGTGTTGGTTATTGGTGGGAATTGAGGGGTTTTAACCCTAATTAATGGTAATTAATGGTAATTAATGGTTATTAGAGGTCATTAAAGTGAAATATCTGCGTTCCAAAGGCTGGTGATTAACGCTAATTAACGCTAATTAATATTCATCGATCTTAATTAGGCCTCATTTGGTTCATATTGAGGAATTTCAAGCTTAATTAATGGTCATTAATGGTCATTAATGCCTCATCAAAGTGAAATATCTGTGTTCCAAAGTGTGGTAATTAACGCTAATTAATATTCATGAATATTCATGTATTGGTTGTTGGTGGTTATGGAGGGGTGTTAAGCTTAATTAATGGTAATTAGTGCTAATTAATGGTCCTTAATGGTAATTAATGCTCATTAAGGTCAAAGGGCTGTGCTCCAAAGGCTGGTAATTAACGCTAATTAACGCAAATTAATATTCATGAATATTCAATGAATATTCAGGTATTGGTTATTGGCGGTTATTGAGGGGTTTCAACCCTAATTAATGGTATTAATGGTCATTAGATGGATATTAGAGGTCATTAAAGTTGGAATATCTGCGTTCCAAAGGCTGGTAATTAACGCTAATTAACGCTAATTAATATTGCCATTAATTCTGTTAATTGTTATTAATGAATTCTGGTTATTAATTGCTGCTAATGATGGTTAATTATTGCTAATTAATTGGCATCCATTGGGGTTAATTGCAGCTCATTAATTGCTGTTAATTGGGCTTAATAGCCATACATTGAGGCTGATTAATTAATGTTAATTGGGGTTAAGTGAGGCTGATTATTTGCTGCTAATTGGGGTTAATTGAGGCTCATTAATTGCCATTAATTGGGGTTAATTGAGACTCATTAATTGCTGTTTAATTGTGGTTAATGGGGATTAATTGAAGGTCATTAATTGCCATTAATTGCCGTGATTGCTCTTAAATGGGGTTAATTGCCATTAATTCCGGTTAATTGTTATTAATTAATTTGGGTTATTAATTGCTGAATTAATGAATGACTGAACTAATTAGTGATTAATTAATGATTAATTAACGCCTGAATTAATTACTGACGGGATTAATTAACGACTTAATTAATTACCGACTGAATTAGTTAAGGCCTGAATTAATTAATGATTGACTTAATGAATAATTAATTAATGACTGAATTAATTTACCTCTGAAATAATTAATGCCTGAATTAATTAATGCCTGAATTAAGCAACGACTGAATTAATTAATGACTGTATTAATTAACGCCTGAATTAATTAAGAACTGAATTATTTTACGACTGAATTAATTAATGCCTGAATTAAGTAATGACTGATTTAATTAATGCCTGAATTAATCAATGCCTGAATTAATTAACGACTGAATTAATTAACGACTGAATTAACTCCTGAAGCAATTAATGCCTGAATTAATTAATGCCCGAATTAATTAAAAACTGAATTAATTAACAACTGAATTAATTAATGCCTGAATTAATTCACGGCTGAAATAATTAATGCCTGAATTAAGCAACGACTGAATTAATTAATGACTAGATTAATTAATGGCTGGATTAATTAACGCCTGAATTAATTAGTGCCTGAATTAATTAGTGCCTGAATTATTAGTGCCTGAATTAATTAATGACTGAATGAATTAATGACTGAATTAATTCACGACTGAATTAATGAACGACTGAATTAATAAATGCCTGAATTAATTAGAGACTGAATTAATTAACGCTGAATTAATTAACGATGGCATTAATTAATGACTGAATTAATTAACGCCTGAATTTAATTAGTGCCTGAAATAATTAATGACTGAATTAATTAATGCCTGAATTAATTAACCACTGAATTAATGAATGACTGAATTAATTAACGACTTAATTAATTAACGACTGAATTACTTAATGCCTGAATTAATGAATGCCTGAATTAATTAACAACTGAAATAATTAATGCCTGTATTAATTAATGCCTGAATTAATTAACCACTGAATTAATGAATGACTGAATTAATCAAGGACTTAATTAACTAACGACCAAATTAATTAACGCCTGAATTAGTTAAGGCCTGAATTAATTAATGACTGAATTAATGAACAACTGAATTAATTAACGACTGAATTAATTAACGACTGGATTAATTAACGAGTGAATTAATTAATGACTGAATTTATTAAGGCCGGAATTAATTACTGACTGAATTAATTAAAGACTGAATTAATTCACGACTGAATTAATTAATGACTGGATTAATTTACTACTGAAATAGTGAATGATTTAATTACTTATTATTAATTATTAATTACTTAATTATTAATAATTATTATTAATTATTGCTTTATTAATGATTAATTATTAATGATTAATTAACGATTAATTAATGATGAATTCATCATCCCCAGGGAGATCCTGGTTGAGGAGAGCAACGTGCAGCGCGTGGACTCGCCCGTCACCGTGAGCACCAAAACGGGGAAAATTCCCCGAAAATTTGGGCAAAATTCCTGAAAATTGGGCAAAAATTCCGAAAATTTGGGAATTTGGGGAATTTTGGGGGAAAATTTGGGCAAAAAATCCGGAATTTTTTGAGGAAATTTTGGGCCAAATTTGAGAATTTTTGCCCCCAAAAAATCGGAATTTTCTGGATATTCTGGGGAGAATTTGGGGAAATTTTGGGGATTTTTGCCAAAAATAATCGGAATTTTCTGGAATAATTTGGGGGAAATTTGGGAAAAATCCAGAATTTTTTTGAGGACATTTTGGGGCAAATTCAAGATTTTTTTTGCCCAAAAAAATTCGGAATTTTCTGGGAATTTTTGGGGAAATTTGGGGAAAACTTTGGGGGAAATTTTGGGAATTTTTGGCCAAAAAAAAATCAAGAATTTTTTGGGAATTTTGGGAATAATTTGGGGGAAATTTGGGGGAAAATTTGGGACAAATTCTGGAATTTTTTGAGGAAATATTGGAAGAATTTTGGGGGAATTTTCTGGGAATTTGGGGAATAATTTGGGGAATTTTTGCCAAAAAAAAATCAGAATTTTTTGGGGGAATTTTGGGGAAAATTTGGGGGAAATTTGGGGAAAATTTGGGAAAAATCCGGATTTTTTTGAGGAAATTTTGGGGCAAATTTGAGACTTTTTGCCCAAAAAATCAGAATTTTCTGGGAATAATTTCAGGAGAATTTGGGGAATTTTTGACCAAAAAAATTCAAAATTTTGGGGGAATAATTTGGGGAAAAATTGGGAAAATTTCCAGAATTTTTGGGGAAATGTTGGGGGAATTTTGGGGGAATTTTTTGAGCATTTTTGAGGAAATTTTGGGACAAATTCTGGAATTTTTGGGGGAATTTTGGGAAAAATTTTGAGAAAATTCCAGAATTTTTTGAGGTGTTTTGAGGAAATTTTGGGACAATTTTGGGAATTTTTGCCAAAAAAAAATCAGAATTTTCTGAGAATTTTGGGAATAATTTGGGGGAATTTTGGGGAAAATTTGGGCAAAAATCCGGATTTTTTTGAGGGAATTTTGGGGCAAATTCGAGAATTTTTGCCCCAAAAATTCAGAATTTTGTGGGAATAATTTGGGGAAAATTTGGGGGAAAATTTTGGGAAAATTTTGGGGAATTTTTGGGGAAAAATTCACAAAAATTTTGGGAAAATTTGGGCTAAAATCCGGGATTTTTTGAGGAAATTTTGGGGTAAATTTGGGGCAAATTCGAAAATTTTTGCCAAAAAAATTCAGAATTTTCTGGGAATAATTTCAGGAGAATTTGGGGAATTTTTGGCCAAAAAAATTCAGAATTTTGGGGGAATAATTTGGGGGAATTTTGGGATAAATTTGGGGAAAATTTGGGGATAATTTGGCCACAAATCCGGAATTTTTTGAGGAAATTTTGGGGAAATTTTGGGGCAAATTCGAGAATTTTTGCCCAAAAAAAATCGGAATTTTCTGGGGAGAATTTGGGGAAAATTTGGGGAAATTTTTGGGGAATTTTCTGGGAATTTTGTGGAAATTTTGGGGGGAATTTTTTGATGAATTTTGGAGAAATTTTGGGACCAAATTTTGGGGATTTTTGCCAAAAAAAAAGGGAATTTTCTGGGAATAATTTGGGGAAAATTCGAGGAATTTTGGGGGAAAATTTGGGAAAATTCCAGAAATTTTGGGGTGAATTTTGGGTGATTTTGGGACATTGTGGGATGTCCAGAATTTGGATCTTTTTGGGTGAATTTTTGGGTGAATTTTGGCTATTTTGGATATTCTGAGTCAATTTTGGGTGAATTTTGGGCTATTTTTAGATATTTTGGGTCAATTTTGGTTGAATTTTGGATATTTTGGGTGAATTTTGTATGATTTGGATATTCTGGGATGAATTTTGGATCAATTTTGGGATATTTTGGATATTCTGGGTGATTTTTAGGGATATTTTGGGTGATTTTGGGACATTTTGGGAATATTTTGGGTGATTTTGGGACATTTTGGGATGTCCATAATTTGGATTTTTTGGGTGAATTTTGGGCTATTTTGGGTGAATTTTGGGTGAATTATTTTGGGGCTATTTTGGGTGATTTTGGGTGAATTTTGGGTGAATTTTGGGTGATTTTGGGTGAATTATTTTGGGTGATTTTGAGTGAATTTTGGGTGATTTTGGGAGAATTTTGGGCTATTTTGAATTATTTTGGGTGAATTTTGGGTGATTTTTGGGTGATTTTGGGTGAATTTGGGTGAATTATTTTGGGTGATTTTGGGGGATTTTTTGGGTGAATTTTGGGTGAATTTTGAGTGATTTTGGGTGAATTTTGGGTGATTTTGAGTGAATTTTGGGTGATTTGGATATTCTGGGTGAATTTTGGGGGCTATTTTGGGTCAGTTTTGGGTGGATTTTGGGATGTCCATCACTGGGATCTTTTGGCTGATTTTTGGGTGATTTTTGGGCTATTTTCGATATTTTGGGTGAATTTTGGGTGATTCTGGGTGAATTTTGGCTGATTTTTGGGTGAATTTTGGGCTATATTTGGTGACTTTGGGTGAATTTTGGGTGAATTATTTTGGGTGATTTTTGGGTGAATTTTGGGTGAATTTTGGGTGAATTTTGGGTGGAATTTTGGCTATATTGGGTGAATTTTGGGTGAATTATTTTGGGGCTATTTTGGGTGAATTTTGGGTGATTTTGGGGATTTTTGGGTTAATTTTGGGTGATTTTGGGTGAATTTTGGGTGATTTTTGGGTGAATTATTTTGGGTGATTTTTGGGGGATTTTTGGTGAATTTTGGGCTATATTGGGTGAATTTTGGGTGAATTATTTTGGGGCTATTTTGGTGGATTTTGGGGATTTTTGGGTGAATTTTGGTGATTTTTGGGTGAATTTTGGGTAATTTTGGGTGAATTATTTTGGTGATTTGAATTTTGGGTGAATTATTTTGGGGTAAATGTGGGGCTATTTTGGGTGAATTTGGAGTGATTTTGGGTGAATTATTGGGGTGATTGTGGGGGATTTTGGGGTGAATTGGGGTGAATTATTGGGTGGGTGATTTGGGTAAATTTTGGGTGATTTTGGGGTGAATTTTGGGTGATTTTGGGTGAATTTTGGTGATTCTGGTGAGATTTTGGGTGATTTTGGGTGAATTTGGTGATTTTGGGGTGAATTGGGTGTTTGGGTGGTATTTGGGGGGTTGTGGGTGGTATTTGGGGGGTTTGGGGTGTTGGGGGGTGATTTTGGGGTGATTTGGGGTGATTGGTTGTGGGTGTGTTGGGTGATTGTGGGTGATTTGGGGGGTTTTGGGTGAATTTTGGGGTGATTTTGGGGGATTTGGGGGTGGGGCTTGGGTGAATTTGGGGTGGTTTTGGTGGTTTGGGTGGTGGGGTGTTGTTTTGGGGTGTTTTGGGGTGGATTTTGGGCAATTTGTGGTATTTGGGTGATTTGTGGGCTATTTTCGATATTTTGGGGGAATTTTGGGTGAATTATTGGGTGATTGGGGTGATTTTGGGTGATTTGGGGGTCTCCCTGTCCCCTCCAGGTGTGCGGGGACATCCACGGGCAATTCTACGACCTCAAGGAGCTGTTCCGGGTCAGTGACCCCGAGTGACCCCTGAGTGACCCCTGAGTGACCCCTGAGTGACCCCTGAGAGTGACCACAGAGTGACCACAGAGTGACCAATGAGTGACCAATGAGTGACCAATGAGTGACCACAGAGTGACCAATGAGTGACCACAGAGTGACCAGAGAGTGACCAATGAGTGACCAATGAGTGACCATTGAGTGACCATTGAGTGACCAATGAGTGACCAATGAGTGACCAATGAGTGACCAATGAGTGACCAATGAGTGACCACAGAGTGACCAATGAGTGACCAATGAGTGACCCAATGAGTGACCACAGAGTGACCAATGAGTGACCAGAGAGTGACCACAGAGTGACCACAGAGTGACCAATGAGTGACCACAGAGTGACCAATGAGTGACCAGAGAGTGACCAGAGAGTGACCACAGAGTGACCAATGAGTGACCAATGAGTGACCATGAGTGACCACAGAGTGACCAATGAGTGACCATTGAGTGACCAATGAATGACCAATGAGTGACCAATGAGTGACCACAGAGTGACCAATGAGTGACCACAGAGTGACCAATGAGTGACCAATGAGTGACCATTGAGTGACCAATGAGTGACCACAGAGTGACCAATGAGTGACCAATGAGTGACCACAGAGTGACCACAGAGTGACCACAGAGTGACCAATGAGTGACCAATGAGTGACCACAGAGTGACCAATGAGTGACCACAGAGTGACCAATGAGTGACCAATGAGTGACCACAGAGTGACCAATGAGTGACCAATGAGTGACCAATGAGTGACCACAGAGTGACCAATTCAGGGAATTTCTGAGTGAATTTCGCTGATTTTTGGTGTAAAATCTGTGAATTTTGGGGTCAAATCTTTGGGGATATTGGGGGGACTTTTTTGGGGATTTTTTTGGGATTTTTTGGATTTTTTTGGGATTTTTTGGGGGATTTTTGGGGGGATGTTTTTGAGATTTTTTGGGGATTTTTTTTTTGGGGGGGGGGATTTTTTTTGATTTTTTGGGGATTTTTTTAGCATTTTTTGAGGTTTTTTTGGGATTTTTTTTTTGTTTTTTTGGGGATTTTTTTTTCATTTTTGGGGATTTTTTTAGGATTTTTTTTTATTTTTTTGGGATTTTGGGGGGATTTTTGGGGGATTTTTTTGAGATTTTTTGGGGATTTTTTGTGATTTTTTTGTGATTTTTTGTATTTTTGGGTATTTTTTTGGATTTTTTTGGGGATTTTTGGGGGGGATTTGGGGGGATTTGTGGGGGAGTTTGTGGGGGATTTTTGGGGATATTTGGGGATTGTTGGGGTGTGTTTTGTGATTTTTGGGGGTATTTTGGGAGATTTTTTGGGGTCTTTTGGGATTTTTTTGGATTTTTGGGGGATTTTGGGGGATTTTTTGGGATATTGTGGGATTTTTGGGGGGGGGATTTTTTTTGGGATTGTTTTGGGATGTTTTGGGGGGATTTTTGTGGGGATTTTTTGAGATTTTTTGGGAATTTTCGGGGGGATATTTTTGCGATTTTTTACGATTTTTTGGGATTTTTTGGGGATATTTGAGATTTTTTGGGATTTCTTGGAGATTTTTGGGGGATTTTGGGGGGATTTTTGGGGGGATTGTTTAGGATTTTTTTTTGATTTTTTGGGGGATTTTTGGGGGGGTTGTTGTGGGGAATTTTTGTTGTTTTAATGTTTGGGGATTGTTTTGGATTTTTTTGGGGATTTTTTGCGTTTTTTGGGGGTTTTTTGAGATTTTTTTGGGGGATTTTGTGGGATTGTTTGGGGGATTTTTGGGGGATATGTGGGAATTGTGGGGGGGATGTTGGGGGGATTGTTTGAGATTTCTTGGGGATTTTTTGGGGATTTTTTGGGAATTTTTTGGGATTCTTTGGGGATTTTGGGGATTTTTGGGGGTTTTTTGGGGAATTTTTGGGTGATTTTTGGGCGATTTTCTTGCGATTCTCTTGCGATTTTTGTTGAGATTGTTTTGGGATTTTTTTTGAGATTTTTTGGGGGTTTTTTGGGGGGATTTTTTGGGGATTTTTTGAGATTCTGTAGGGATTTTAGGGAGATTTGTGGGATTTTTGGGGATTGGTTTGGGAGATTTGTTGGGGAATTTGGGGGTGGTTTTGTGGCGATTTTTTTGGGATTTTTGGGGGATTTGTTTGAGTATTTTGTGGGGATTTGGGGGGGAATTGTTGGGACTTCTTTGGGATTTTTGGGGGGATTTTTTTGCGATTTTCTTGGGATTTTTTGGGGATATTTTTGCGATTTTTGGCGATTTTTTGGGATTTTGGGGGGATTTGTTGTGTTGTTTTGAGATTGTTTGGGGGGGATTTGTTTGCGATTGTTGGGATTTGTTTTTATTTTTTTGCGATTTTTTGGGGGCATTTGTTGCAGTTTTTTGGGGATTTTTGGGGGATTTTTGTGGGATTTTGTGGGATTTTTTTTGGGTACTTTGTTGCGGGTTTTTTGAGATATTTTTGGGGGATTTTTTGGGGATTTTTGTTGGATTTTTGGGGAATTATGGGGGGATTTTTGTGGGGATTTTTTGTTAATTTTTGTTTGAATTTGTTGGGGGACTATCTTGGGATTGGGTATTGGGAGGATTTTTGTGTGATTTTTTGGCGATTTTTTGGGGATATTTTGCGATTTTTTACAATTTTTTGGGGGGGATTTGTTTGAGATTTTTTTGGGGGGATTTTTTTGGAGACATTATGGGGATTTTGGGGGTTTTTTTGGGAATTTTGGGGGTGTTGTTTTTGAATTGGGGGGATGTTTGGGGATTTTTGAGGTTGTTTTGGGATTTTTTGGGGACATTTTTGCTATTTTGGGGGATTGTTTGCGATTTTTGGGGGATGTTTGGGGGGATTTGGTGGGATTTTGTGGGATACTGTTTTGCGGATTTTTGAGTATTGGGGGGGATTTTTTGAGATTTTTTGGGGGGGATTTGTGGGGAATTTTGTTTTTGGCGGGGAGATTTTTTGAGATTTTTTGGGGATTTTTTTGGAATTTTTTGGCGATTTTTTGCGATTTTTGTCGATTTTCTGTGATTTTTGGGGGATATTTTTGGGGGATGTTTTTTTGCGATTTTTTTTGCGATTTTTTTGTTTTTGTGCGATGTTTTTTTGGCGATTGTTTTGATTTTTGTGAGTTTTTTGGGAGATTTGTTTGGGGGATGTTTTGGGGATTTTTTGGGATTTTTTTGGATTTTTGGGATTTTGGGGGTGGTTTGTTGCGATTTTGGGGGGATTTTTGGGGGATTTTGTTGAGATTGTTTTCGCGATTTTTCGCGATTTTTTTGTGTTTTTTTGCCCCCCCTCCCCTGTCCCTGAGCTGTCCCTGACCTGTCCGTGTCTCACCTGCGCAGGTGGGCGGGGATGTCCCAGAGACCAATTACCTGTTCATGGGCGACTTCGTCGACCGCAGGCTTCTACAGCGTGGAGACTTTTCTGCTGCTGCTGGCATTAAAGGTGAGACACAGGTGTGGGACACAGGTGAGACACAGGTGTGACAGGTGTGACATGACAGGTGTGACACAGGTGTGACAGGTACAGACAGCGTGGAGACCTTTCTGCTCCTCCTGGCACTAAAGGTGAGACAGGTACAGGTGTGACAGGTGTGACACAGGTGAGACACAGGTGAGACAGGTGTGACAGGTGAAACACAGGTGTGACACAGGTGTGACACAGGTGTGACAGGTGTGACAGGTGTGACAGGTGTGACACAGGTGTGACAGGTGTGACACAGGTGTGACACAGGTGTGACACAGGTGGGACACAGGTGAGACACAGGTGTGACAGGTGTGACATGACAGGTGTGACAGGTGAGATACACCTGAGATAGGTATGGACAGCGTGGAGACCTTCCTGCTTCTGCTGGCATTGAAGGTGAGACAGGTACAGGTGTGACACAGGTGTAACAGGTGTGACACAGGTGTGACACAGGTGTGACAGGTGTGACACAGGTGTGACAGGTGTGACAGGTGTGACACAGGTGTGACAGGTGTGACAGGTGTGAGACCTTCCTGCTGCTGCTGGCACTAAAGGTGAGACACAGGTGTGACACAGGTGTGACAGGTGTGACACAGGTGTGAGACAGGTGTGACAGGTGTGACAGGTGTGACACAGGTGAGACACAGGTGAGACACAGGTGAGACAGGTGTGACACAGGTGTGATACAGGTGTGACAGGTGTGACACAGGTGTGACATGACATGTGTGACACAGGTGTGACACAGGTGTGACACAGGTGTGACACAGGTGAGATACAGGTGTGACACAGGTGTGACAGGTGTGACACAGGTGTGACACAGGTGTGACACAGGTGTGGGACAGGTGTGACAGGTGTGACACAGGTGTGACAGGTGTGACACAGGTGTGATAAAGGTGTGACACAGGTGTGACAGGTGTGACACAGGTGTGACAGGTGTGACACAGGTGTGACACAGGTGTGACACAGGTGTGACAGGTGTGAGACAGGTGTGACAGGTGTGACAGGTGTGAGACAGGTGTGACACAGGTGTGACAGGTGTGACACAGGTGTGACAGGTGTGACAGGTGTGACACAGGTGTGACACAGGTGTGACAGGTGTGACACAGGTGTGATACAGGTGTGACAGGTGTGACACAGGTGTGACAGGTGTGACAGGTACAGACAGCGTGGAGACCTTCCTGCTGCTGCTGGCATTAAAGGTGAGACACAGGTGTGGGACACACCTGGACAGGTGTGACACAGGTGTGACACAGGTGTGACAGGTGAGATACAGGTGTGATACAGGTGTGACAGGTGTGACAGGTACAGACAGCGTGGAGACCTTTCTGCTGCTGCTGGCACTAAAGGTGAGCTCACCTGGACAGGTGTGACACAGGTGTGACACAGGTGTGAGACAGGTGTGATACATGTGTGACAGGTGTGATGGGTATGACAGGTGAGATACACCTGAGATAGGTACAGACAGCGTGGAGACCTTCCTGCTGCTGCTGGCATTAAAGGTGAGCTCACCTGGACAGGTGTGACACAGGTGTGACACAGGGGTGACACAGGTGTGACAGGTGTGACAGGTGTGACACAGGTGTGACACAGGTGTGACACAGGTGTGGGACACAGGTGTGACACAGGTGTGACACAGGTGTGACACAGGTGTGACAGGTGTGAGACAGGTGTGACAGGTGTGACACAGGTGTGACAGGTGAGATACACCTGAGATAGGTATGGACAGCGTGGAGACCTTCCTGCTGCTGCTGGCATTAAAGGTGAGACACAGGTGTGGGACAGGTGTGACACAGGTGTGACAGGTGAGATACACCTGAGATGGGTGTGACACAGGTGTGACACAGGTGTGACACAGGTGTGACACAGGTGTGACACAGGTGTGACACAGGTGTGACAGGTGTGACAGGTGTGACAGGTGTGACACAGGTGTGACAGGTGTGATACAGGTGTGACACAGGTGTGACACAGGTGTGACAGGTGTGACAGGTGAGACACAGGTGTGACAGGTGTGACACAGGTGTGACACAGGTGTGACAGGTGTGACAGTGTGACACAGGTGTGACAGGTGTGACAGGTGTGACACAGGTGTGACACAGGTGTGACACAGGTGTGACACAGGTGTGAGACAGGTGTGACACAGGTGTGACAGGTGTGACACAGGTGTGACACAGGTGTGACAGGTGTGACACAGGTGTGACACAGGTGTGACAGGTGAGACACAGGTGTGACAGGTGTGACAGGTGTGACACAGGTGTGACACAGGTGTGAGACAGGTGTGACACAGGTGTGACAGGTGTGACACAGGTGTGACACAGGTGTGACACAGGTGTGACAGGTGTGACACAGGTGTGACACAGGTGTGACAGGTGAGACACAGGTGTGACAGGTGTGACAGGTGTGACACAGGTGTGACAGGTGTGACAGGTGTGACACAGGTGTGACAGGTGTGACACAGGTGTGACACAGGTGTGACAGGTGTGACACAGGTGTTACAGGTGTGACACAGGTGTGACAGGTGTGACACAGGTGGGACACAGGTGTGACACAGGTGGGACACAGGTGTGACAGGTGTGACACAGGTGTGACACAGGTGTGACAGGTACAGACAGCGTGGAGACCTTCCTGCTGCTGCTGGCATTAAAGGTGAGACACAGGTGAGACACAGGTGTGACACAGGTGTGACATGACAGGTGTGACAGGAGTGACACAGGTGTGACATGACAGGTGTGACACAGGTGTGACAGGTGTGACACAGGTGTGATACAGGTGTGACACAGGTGTGACAGGTGTGACAGGTGTGACAGGCGTGACAGGTGTGAGACAGGTGTGAGACAGGTGTGATACAGGTGTGACAGGTGTGACAGGTGTGACAGGCGTGACAGGTGTGACATGACAGGTGTGACACAGGTGTGACAGGTGAGACACAGGTGTGACAGGTGTCACAGGTGAGACAGGTGTGATACAGGTGTGGGACAGGTGTGACACAGGTGAGATACACCTGGGATAGGTATGGACAGCGTGGAGACCTTCCTGCTGCTGCTGGCACTAAAGGTGTGACACAGGTGTGACAGGTGTGACAGGTGTGACAGCTGTGACACAGGTGTGACACAGGTGTGACAGGTGTGACAGGTGTGACAGGTGTGACAGGTGTGACAGGTGTGAGACAGGTGTGACACAGGTGTGACACAGGTGTGACAGGTACAGACAGCGTGGAGACCTTCCTGCTGCTGCTGGCATTAAAGGTGAGACACAGGTGTGACACAGGTGTGACAGGAGTGACACAGGTGTGACAGGTGTGACACAGGTGTGACAGGTGTGACAGGTGTGACAGGTGTGATACAGGTGTGATGGGTGTGACACACCTGAGATGGGTGTGAGACCTTCCTGCTCCTCCTGGCATTAAAGGTGAGACAGGTACAGGTGTGACACAGGTGGGACAGGTGTGACACAGGTGTGACACAGGTGTGACAGGTGTGACAGGTGAGATACACCTGAGATGGGTACAGACAGCGTGGAGACCTTCCTGCTGCTGCTGGCATTGAAGGTGAGACACAGGTGTGACACAGGTGTGACAGGAGTGACACAGGTGTGACACAGGTGTGACAGACCTGAGATGGGTGTGACAGGTGTGACACACCTGGACAGGTACAGACAGGTGTGACGGGTGTGAGACCTTCCTGCTCCTGCTGGCCTTAAAGGTGAGACACAGGTGTGACACAGGTGTGACACAGGTGAGACACAGGTGTGACAGGTGTGACACAGGTGTGACAGGTGTGAGACCTTCCTGCTGCTGCTGGCCTTAAAGGTGAGACACAGGTGTGACACAGGTGACAGGTGTGACACAGGTGTGACAGGTGTGATACACCTGGGATAGGTATGGACAGCGTGGAGACCTTCCTGCTGCTGCTGGCATTAAAGGTGAGCTCACCTGGACAGGTGTGACAGGTGAGACACAGGTGTGACACAGGTGATACAGGTGTGACAGGTGTGACACAGGTGTGACAGGTGTGACAGGTGTGACAGGTGTGACACAGGTGTGACACAGGTGTGACACAGGTGTGACACAGGTGTGACACAGGTGAGATACACCTGGGATAGGTATGGACAGCGTGGAGACCTTTCTGCTGCTGCTGGCATTAAAGGTGAGACAGGTACAGGTGTGAGACAGGTGTGACACAGGTGTGACAGGTACAGGTGTGACACAGGTGTGACACAGGTGTGACACAGGTGTGACACAGGTGTGACAGGTACAGGTGTGACACAGGTGTGACAGGTGAGACACAGGTGTGACACAGGTGTGACAGGTGTGACACAGGTGTGACACAGGTGTGACAGGTGTGACACACCTGGACAGGTACAGACGCCTGCACAGGTGTGATGGGTCTGAGACCTTCCTGCTCCTCCTGGCACTCAAGGTGAGCTCACCTGGACAGGTGTGGACACCTGGACAGGTACAGACAGGTATAGAGCAGTACAGACAGGTGTGATGGGTGTGACACACCTGTACAGGTACGGACAGGTACAGACGGGTGTGACACACCTGGACAGGTGAGACAGGTATAGACAGGTGTGACACACCTGGACAGGTACAGACAGGTGTGGGACAGGTGTGACGCACCTGGACAGGTGTGACAGGTACAGACAGGTGTGACACACCTGGACAGGTGAGACAGGTACAGACAGGTGTGGGACAGGTGTGACACACCTGGACAGGTGTGAGGCCTTTCTTCTGGTGCTGAAGGTGACCTCAGGTGTGCTCAAGTGACCTCAGGTGATCCAGGTGTGCCCAGGTGAGCTCAGGTGTGTTCAGGTGTGACCCAGGTGTTCCCAGGTGTGCTCAGGTGTGTGCTCAGGTGAGCTCAGGTGTATTCAGGTGATCCAGGTGTGCTCCAGGTGTGACCCAGGTGTGCTCCAGGTGTGCTCAGGTGTACCCAGGTGAGCTCAGGTGCAGCACAGACAGAGCAGGTGAGGGGCAGATGACACCTGGGTGTGGCCCTGGGCGTGTCCCTGAGCTCTGCTCACCTGTGCCCAGGTGTGACCCAGGTGTGCCCAGGTGTGCTCAGGTGAGCTCAGGTGACCCAGGTGGGACCCAGGTGTACCCAGGTGTGCCCAGGTGTGCCCAGGTGTGTTCAGGTGTGACCCAGGTGTACCCAGGTGTGACCCAGGTGTACCCAGGTGTGCCCAGGTGTGACCCAGGTGTGCACAGGTGTAACTCAGGTGTGTCACCTGTCCCCAGGTGAGGTACCCAGACCGGATCACGCTGATCAGAGGCAATCACGAGTCGCGTCAGATCACGCAGGTGTGGCACAGGTGATGCCATAGGTGTGTCATACATTACTCAGGTGTGTCATACATTACTCAGGTGTGTCATACATGACTCAGGTGTGTCTCACCTGTCCAGGTGAGGTACCCAGACCGGATCACGCTGATCAGAGGCAATCACGAGTCCCGTCAGATCACACAGGTGTTGCCATGGATAGGTTATACCTGGCACAGGTGTGTCATACATGACACAGGTGTGTTATACACAGCACAGGTGTGTTATACACAGCACAGGTGTGACTCAGGTGTGCTGTACCTGTCCAGGTGAGGTACCCAGACCGGATCACGCTGATCAGAGGCAATCACGAGTCCCGGCAGATCACGCAGGTGTGGCACAGGTGGCACAGGTGATGCCATAGGTGTGTCACACATGTCCCAGGTGTGTTGTGTGTAACTCAGGTGTGTCACCTGTCCCCAGGTGAGGTACCCAGACCGGATCACACTCATCAGGGGCAATCACGAGTCCCGTCAGATCACGCAGGTGTTGCTGTACCTGTGCTGTACATGGCACAGGTGTGTCATACATGACTCAGGTGTGTCATACCTGACCCAGGTGTGTTACCTGTGCCCAGGTGAGGTACCCAGACCGGATCACGCTGATCAGGGGCAATCACGAGTCCCGGCAGATCACGCAGGTGTGGCACAGGTGTGTCATACATGACACAGGTGATGCTGTACCTGTGCTGTACCTGACCCAGGTGTGTCACCTGTGCCCAGGTGAGGTACCCAGACCGGATCACACTGATCAGAGGTAACCACGAGTCCCGGCAGATCACGCAGGTGTGGCACAGGTGGCACAGGTGATGCCATAGGTGTGCTGTACCTGTCTCAGGTGTGTCACACATGTCTCAGGTGTGTCATACATGACTCAGGTGTGTCTCACCTGTCCCCAGGTGAGGTACCCAGACCGGATCACACTGATCAGGGGTAACCACGAGTCGCGTCAGATCACGCAGGTGTGGCACAGGTGATGCCATAGCTGTGCTATACCTGTCTCAGGTGTGTCATACATGACTCAGGTGTGTCATACATGACTCAGGTGTGTTACCTGTCCCCAGGTGAGGTACCCAGACCGGATCACCCTGATCTGGGGTAACCACGAGTCCTGGCAGATCACACAGGTGTGGCACAGGTGTGCTGTACATGGCACAGGTGATGCCATAGGTGTGTCATACATACCATAGGTGTGTCATACATGACTCAGGTGTGCTGTACCTGTCCAGGTGAGGTACCCAGACCGGATCACACTGATCAGGGGCAATCACGAGTCCCAGCAGATCATGCAGGTGTTTCCATAGATAGGTTATACCTGGTACAGGTGTGTTATACACAGCACAGGTGTGTCATACATGACTCAGGTGTGTCACCTGTCCAGGTGAGGTACCCAGACCGGATCACGCTGATCAGAGGTAACCACGAGTCCCGGCAGATCACGCAGGTGTGGCACAGGTGTGCTGTACATGGCACAGGTGATGCCATAGGTGTGTCACACGTGTCCCAGGTGTGTCATACATGCCACAGGTGTGCTGTACCTGTCCAGGTGTGGTACCCAGACCGGATCACGCTGATCAGGGGTAACCACGAGTCCCGGCAGATCACGCAGGTGTGGCACAGGTGTGTCATACATGACACAGGTGATGCTGTACCTGTGCTGTACCTGACCCAGGTGTGTCACCTGTGCCCAGGTGAGGTACCCAGACCGGATCACGCTGATCAGGGGCAATCACGAGTCCCGGCAGATCACACAGGTGTGGCATAGGTGTGCTGTACATAGGACAGGTGTGTCATACATACCATAGGTGTGTCATACATGGCACAGGTGTAACTCAGGTGTGTCACCTGTGCCCAGGTGAGGTACCCAGACCAGATCACACTCATCAGGGGCAATCACGAGTCCCAGCAGATCACACAGGTGTGGCACAGGTGTTGCCATGGATAGGTTATACCTGTCTCAGGTGTGTCATACACAGCACAGGTGTGTCACACATGACTCAGGTGTGCTGTACCTGTCCCCAGGTGAGGTACCCAGACCGGATCACGCTGATCAGGGGTAACCACGAGTCCCGGCAGATCACGCAGGTGTGGCACAGGTGTGCTGTACATGGCACAGGTGATGCCATAGGTGTGTCACACATGTCTCAGGTGTGTTGTGTGTAACTCAGGTGTGTCACCTGTGCCCAGGTGAGGTACCCGGACCAGATCACGCTGATCAGAGGTAACCATGAGTCCCGGCAGATCACGCAGGTGTTGCCATAGATAGGTTATACCTGGCACAGGTGTGTCATACATGCCATAGGTGTGTCATACATGGCACAGGTGTGACCCAGGTGTGTTACCTGTGCCCAGGTGAGGTACCCAGACCGGATCACGCTGATCAGGGGGCAATCACGAGTCGCGTCAGATCACGCAGGTGTGGCACAGGTGTTGCTGTACCTGTGCTGTACATGTCTCAGGTGTGTCATACATAACTCAGGTGTGTCATACATGACCCAGGTGTGTCACCTGTCCCCAGGTGAGGTACCCAGACCGGATCACGCTGATCAGGGGTAACCACGAGTCCCGGCAGATCACGCAGGTGTTGCTGTACCTGTGCTGTACATAGCACAGGTGTGTCATACATGACTCAGGTGTGTCATACCTGACCCAGGTGTGTTACCTGTGTCCAGGTGAGGTACCCAGACCGGATCACGCTGATCAGAGGTAACCACGAGTCCCGTCAGATCACGCAGGTGTGGCACAGGTGTGCTGTACATAGGACAGGTGTGTCACACATAGCACAGGTGTGTCATACACGGCACAGGTGTGACTCAGGTGTGTCACCTGTCCAGGTGAGGTACCCAGACCGGATCACGCTGATCAGAGGCAATCACGAGTCGCGTCAGATCACGGAGGTGTGGCACAGGTGTGCTGTACATGGCACAGGTGTGTCATACATGGCACAGGTGTGACCCAGGTGTGTCACCTGTCCCCAGGTGAGGTACCCAGACCGGATCACGCTGATCAGAGGTAACCACGAGTCCCGGCAGATCACGCAGGTTTACGGTTTCTACGACGAGTGCCTGCGCAAGTACGGCTCGGTCACCGTGTGGCGCTACTGCACCGAGATCTTCGACTACCTGAGCCTGTCGGCCATCATCGACGGCAAGGTGACACACCTGGGGACAGGGGACACACCTGGGGGGAAAAATGGGGAAAATTGGGGGGAAAAATGGGGAAAATTGGGGGGAAATCGGTGAAAATTGGGGGGAAATTGGTGAAAATTGGGGTTTTAGGGACACCTGGGGACAGGGACACACCTGGGGATACAGCTGGGGGCGGTGACACACCTGGGGACACACCTGGGGACACGGCTGGGGACACCTGGGGATATGGCTGGGGGGAAAAATCAGTGAAAATTGGGGGGAAATCGGTGAAAATTGGGGGGAAGTAGATGAAAATTGGGGGGAAATGGGTGAAAATTGGGGGTTTTAGGGACACCTGGGGGGGAAAACTGGTGAAAATTGGGGGGAAATGGGTGAAAATTGGGGGTTTTTGGGGACACACAGGGACACAGCTGGGGACACCTGGGGGGGAAAAATGGTGAAAATTGGGGGTTTTGGGGGCATCTGGGGACAGCTGGGTACAGGGCTGGGGACACCTGGGGGAAAAAATGGTGAAAATTGGGGGGAAATCAGTGAAAATTGGGGGTTTTAGGGACACCTGGGGACAGGGACACACCTGGGGATACGGCTGGGGACACGGCTGGGGGGAAAATCGGTGAAAATTGGGGGAAATG